>JARBWK010000007.1:28948788-29148536 GCA_030556195.1 Anolis apletophallus
TGTCTTACACATATTTAACTTTCCCTACAAAAGTGACTGAACATTTTGATCTGATGTGAAACTTCTGCACGCAGTTCAAGCTTATGGAAGTGCAATTGCACACATTTTGCTATTTCACTTATGGATTTACATTCTCAATCTGCCCCTTCCCAAAATTGGCTCTTTCAGTTGTGCATTAGCTCTACAATGATGTCATTCAGCATAGTTTAGTTTAGTTTATTGCATTACCCACAAGGCCATATCAAGCAGAACCAACCATGCAAAAGAAATACGTGTATCAAGCGTTGAACAGTGGTTCCGTAATGTGCAACAGTACATTAAACAACTGTTCTGTAATGAAATAACAAATACTCTCCTGGCACCTCTGCCTTTCTGCTTCATTTTGGTCAAAATTCCTAGCCTAGATACTAGGCATGGTTTCGAACCCAAAAATGGCGATTCTTAAATCAAATGGGGGGGATTTTATTTTAGGTTAGTATATCAAAGACTTACAAAAAAATTTCCAAAATTTTTAAAAATGTAACTTAAGTACTAACGAGGTCGTTAGTAATTCGTATGCCAGAGCATGCGCATTCCAGATGGTTTTGGCCTACAACTCCCAGAAATCCTAACAGCTGGTAAATTGGCTGGGATTTCTGGGAGTTGTAGGCCAAAACTTGAATAAACCACACTGAATTCTAGATGGGACTCTCCAAATAGGAAGGAGGGAGGGAAGGAGGGAGGAGGGGGTATTCTATTCTTGGAAGCAGCAAAAAAAGGAGGAGGAGGAGGCCCCCTCGCTCCTCGCTGCCTCTCTCACCCCGATCCTGAGGGAGCAAGGGCCCAAGTTTGCCCAGGCTGAGAGGAAAGGAAGAGGCCTGAGGCTGTGAGGAATGGTGGGAGTTGAAGTCCAAAACACATACCTGGAGGGCTGAAGCTGGCCCCTGCGATGGGGCCTGGCAGAGCATCGGGGAAGAGAAGCATCTGAGAGAGCGGAGTGAGAGAGAGGAGGAGAAGCGCGCTCGTGTGTGTGTGTGAAGCTGGCCCCTGCGATGGGCCATGGCAACAGAGCAACGGGGAAGAGAAGGAGGGGGAAGAGAGCATCTGAGAGAGCGCAGGGAGAGAGAGGAGGAGAAGCGCGCGCGTGCGTGTGTGTGTGTGAAGCTGGCCCCTGCGATGGGCCATGGCAACAGAGCAACGGGGAAGAGAAGGAGGGGGGGAGAAGCATCTGAGAGAGCGCAGGGAGAGAGAGGAGGAGAAGCGCGCGCGCATGTGTGTGTGTGTGTGAAGCTGGCCCCTGCGATGGGCCATGGCAGCAGAGCAACGGGGAAGAGAAGGGGGGGGGGGGGAAAGCGTGGAGGACTACACTTTCCAGAATGCCTACCTAGCAGCAGCGTCACTTCCAGTTCCCCATAGAAATGCGGGAAAAAGAAGAAGCTGAATGAAGGCGGGAAGGAAATGAGGGGGAGAAGACAGGGAGAAGTGAGTAGGTAGTACAATAATTAATTAATTAATAATTAAGAATTTATTATGATAAAAGGAAGTCCACTTCCTGGTTGGCGTTCCAGGTGCGGAAATACTCGAAAGTAGCATTTCTTATGAATTTCTTACGAAACGAATCATTTTCATAACTTTTTTCTCATGCCTACTAGATACCCATCTATTTGTTCCTCAAGTATCCTCATCCCCTCTGCAATCAATTCCAATTGAGGCAATATATCGTTGCCTACTTTTACTAGCTTTGTAGAAGAATGTTGCTACTTTGGTAATTAATAACCGGTTGGGATTAGAGAGGAGGAATATAGTTCTATTAGTCGGAGCTCAGTGGGATTTGTTGAGTAAGAAAACTTCAAGTAGAAATTTTCTTTCTTTTTCATATATTATACATTGGTGGAGGATATGATTTAGATCTTCCACCTCCTGGGCCCCACAGACACATGTTCTCTCTTGGGTAGGATCTCTTCCTTCACTTCTTCCTCGTTGGAGAAATTCCTCCTCCTCCTCCTCCTTCATTCAGCATAGACCTTCATAGCACAATGCATTCATAAAATGACAATCTCAATGGAAGATCTTAGCCATTTCAGAGAACACCCGTGCTACTTTAACCCATTATTTCCTATCTCCAAAGATCAACCTGAGAAAGGTATGGAGCATGTTTCTTGCTCCAGACCCTAAGATTATCATGAGTTGGTTTGGTACCCAGATGTTGAATTGATATACATTGCCTGTCTCCAAGTAGTGGGAGTGCTAACAATGATAAAAATTAAGTACAATGCAAAGATAAAACAGAACCAAAAACAATTCAAAGTACAAACAAACAGCAAGCACATAGTTAGAAACTCAGTTTGACTACCGACTGCACTTTCAAAAGGTTTTTCTATGCCGTGGAAGAACAACAGATGACAGAGGTTATGTATTATTATTTTAGTCCAGAGTATCCACAGCCTAGGAGTAGCCATGGTTTCTTTGGGGGAAAAGTGAGTGCATGGCTGAAGAGAGATATGTTCTGCCAGTCACCAATGGAGAACATCTGAAGGTTGTGATAGGTGGCAATTTTGCATATATGGACTCTGTGACTACATTAATCATAACTGTCAAATCTATAAAAGTGAATGTTTTGATAATGCAGAATAAACAAATGTGTGAGTTTATATCATGAAATGTTGTTTTATGGCAAAAACAAAAACACTATCTCACTGGAAGGGGTCATTCTAACTGAGTTTTTGGGAGCTGGAGACTCCATAGTAATGTTACTGAGCAGTAGGTCTGGATAGGTTAGTTTGGAATCTTCTTAATTCAGAATAAATTTGGATCAAATTCCTTTTGAAGGGATTTCAGTGATTTGGGAACCCGGAAGTGTCCTTGCCATTTCGAAGCTTTTTCCGCCATTTCTCTTACGAAGAGTCAGAAATGATTCCGTTTTTCAAACCAGTGTGGATGGATTCCCTTAGTTTCCTTTACCTCCCGCGTCAGACGTGACGCGAGAGCCGTGTTTAACACAGTTTGGATGCGGTCTCCTTCTCTCCTGCGTCAGTCTGACGCAGGAGAGGACATCTCCATCCAAACTGGGTTAAACACAGCTCTTGCATCTAAAAATGTGGGAGAGGGAATCCCCCAAATTTTGCCCGTCCCGTTTGCAGGTTTTCATGCATTGCGCAATCGCGGATGCCATTAACAAAATGATTCCAAAATTTCTGAAATTTCGGAAATTTCAAACCATTTTTTCAGAAAATTCCGGAAATAATTTGAGAATTGAATCACCAGCACCCTCTACATCCGAAACGAGTTTTGAACCATTTTTTTCATTGTTCAACAAGGCCTACTGAGCAGTGGCTTATCCCGCTCTCTACAATAATTCCTTTGTTGTTGTTCAGCATCTTCAAACCAACCTCAACTTTTGGCAATTTTAACATAGTGTTTTCTTGGCAAGATTTATTCAGAGAAGACTTGCCAGTGCCTTCCTCTAAGACTGAGATATTGTGATCTGCCAGAAATCACCCACTGAGTTTCCATAGCTAGGCAGTGATTCAAACTCTGCCCTTCTGGAATCCAGGAGCCAAGCCACTAAACCACATTGGCTCACTATAATTCACTGAAATGAATGCAAACATGTACACTAAAATAAAAATGGATCTTCAGATGTCTTTTGGGTTTTGGTTTCTGTAACATTTGGCAAGACAAGCCATTTTGTTAAAAGTGCCTGAATGCTGATATTAATTTCATGTTAGAATAACATTTAAGAAGTCAGCTCAGGGACACCTGATCTTACCTGTTATTGCATAGGCATAATTACATCATGCTTCCCTGGACTCTTTTGACAGCAAACAATTATTGGTTTTTCTTGGGATATTCTCCCCACTCCCTATTCCACTAATATAAATGTGAGAGTTTCTGTAGCTTGTGAGATCTATTTTCAAGTATGCCTATGTATGTGTTTTAACTACCCATTTGCTCTCTTCAACTGTTGCAGCTATATTGTACCATGTTACAGTCTGCCTGTCTTCCCATGGTTCCACAGCATGTGTAGAACTAGATCTGATCATACAATATTACTGTATGTATACATTGATAATGCTACCTTAACAACCAAATAAACAGAAAACGGTCAGTGGGCTTCTTACTTACCTAGTATAGCATTTTAGCACTGCTACTGAAATAAGTATGTGAGGAAGCTGCCAAACCTCTTGCTTAAAATGGACTCTCCAGGAATTGTTAGGAAGTACAAATGTGCTTCTAAATATTCCTTCTGAATAACATGCCCATTTGGTTGATATGGGAAACATCTGCCTTGGTCCTACAAGAGCTGTTTGGAAGCCTGGTTGAGAAAGGGGACCTCGTCCCATTGATGAGGTCCTCCAGATCAATTCACCAGCCTCCATTGCAACTCTGGGGGGGGGGGGGGGGAGGCAGTGAGGCAATCCCAGTACCCCATGTCCCACCTCACAAACAGCTGATGCTTCCTCATCACAAATGGAACAGGGGGAGGATCCCATTGGCAGCATAGCATCCTAGGAAGCTTCTACCCCACTTGAGCCATGGAGCACCACTGGAAGTGAGGCTACATCATGTGATGGGTGGCATGGGGCTCCGTGGCTCAATTGGGACAGAAGCGTCTTAGGACACTGAAATTTCCACGTGTGATAAGGTCGAGGGCCTGCTATGCCCTGAAAGGGCATCAGAAAGAGAATAATTCCATTACAATGGTTAGTCATGTGTCCAGAGGAGACATCCTTCTGTCTTAACAAAGTTTGCATAATGTCATGCCAAACAGGAGGTGTTCGTAGAACTCTAAAGAAGCCCGTATCTTTAACCACACACACCACAGAGCTAAATTGCATAAAATAACTAGGTCAATCTGCTGCATACCATTGGATGCAGGCAATGATGGAGTCGTTGCTATAGCCCCACATATGAGAGTTTTTCTCATTTGGAGCTCAGATTGCAAATTTTGGTTTATTTTGTTCCTGCAGGTAAGAATATTTTCAGTGATTTGCGAGAATGTAAAGGTTTCTGCATAATGCTTAAGCACCATTTTTTTAAAAAAAGAGAAAGCAGGTTGAGTATCCATTATCCAGAATTTCAAAAACCGAAATATCCCAAAATCTGAAATGACACTTATGCTTTTAAATAAATCAATGTACACAAATTTTGTATTATGCCCAGATTTTTTTTTTAAAATGTATCGAATTGCCTTCAGTCTATGTGTATAAAATGTATAGGAATCATACAGGAATTTCATGTTTAGATTTGTGCTCAATCTTCAAGATATCTCATCATGTATCTACATGCAAATGCAAGTATTCCAAAATCCAATACACTTCTTATCCCAAGCATTTTGGATAAGGGATACTCAACCTTTATGGTGATTCCCCCAGAAAAACATCCCCTAATAGTTTACATTAGTTATTTAGTTTCCATCAATGCAGAAGCTTCTATTCATTATGCCGAAATAATTCTATCAACAATCATATCACAGCTGTCAACAAAACCACAGTGTTGAAAATTTATGTTGGCACCAAAATAACTGTTCCCTCTTGTCTCATTTTTGAAAGGGAAGAAGAAGCTTTGTCCTGTAGGCTGATGGGGTTTTATGATGTCTGATGGTTCATTAATAACCTTCTATATCCTAGAGCAGGGCTGTCCAACTTCTACTGGCCCAAGGGCCGGAATTCCGGTCACTGATCACCTGGGGGCCGCAGCGAGAAAAAGTTCCTCGCACCCTCCTACCAATCCTTTCGGCAACAAGGAGGAGGAGAAGCTCCACCCCTGGGCTCCTGGGGCGGGGCGTTCCTTTCTGTTTCTCTCAGATCAGTCACGAGAGAAGCAGAAAGGGACGCCCTGCCCCCGGCCTGCTGCGCATGCCCAGCATCGCTCCGGGCGGGCGTCCTTTCTGTTTCTCTCCGTGACCAGTCACGGAGAGAAGCAGAAAGGGACGCCCTGCCCCCGGGCTCTGCTGCGCATGCCCAGCATTGCTCCAGGGGTGGGGCATCCCTTTCGGCTTCTCTCCGTGACCAGTCATGGAGAGAATGAGGGAGGAAGCCCCGCCCCCGGGGCGCTGCTTCCCAAGTGTGGCCTAGGGTGGCAAAACACCTTAATCTGGGCCTGGGTAGGCGGGCCACATCCAAGGGGCTGGCGGGCCATGTGAGGGGCGCGGGGCGCCTGTTGGGCAGGCCCATCCTAGAGAGCTACTACAGTTGATAGTAAAACTGAAGAACCAAGATATAACTCAGTTTCCGCCACTAAAATTGGGTGACAGTGGCAACAGGAACCTCAGAGACAGTTTGACTCCCATTGAGTCCTCTGGTGACCACCTGATATCCAATACCACCTGTTCTCCAATACTTGTCAATATTTAGTATCACCCTTGAAAAGCTACAGTACCTTATGTCCAAAGGGACCTGTAGCAGTTCCTTGCAGGAATTAGGAGCAACCTTTCACAAATCCCAGTGAAAATAAAGCTATACACTTGGAGTCGGCACTAAAGTAAAAAATTAAATCTTCTTAGCTGCCTTGATTGCTTTAGAAACTCTACCAAAGAGTAGTAATCATGCTGTCAAACCTGCCCTTTAATTTGTATAGGCTCTGTTTAATGGTCACCCTAGTTTGTGATAGAATCTTTGTTATCGTTTATATGAACACAACAAAGAGTACTTCATTGTCTACCTTTGTAAGGATTTAATGTTTCATTGCCTAACCTCCCTTTCCCCATTCCTATCTATTGCTTATTGTTTCCTTCTTTACTTTTTGTGTTTCCTTCTAAGCTAATCAAGGCTGAGAGGAGCCATTGAGGGCTGAAAAATCTTGAACAGGGCCTGATGGATTATAAAAGTCTTGGGGTTAAATGCAGGGCAAAATAAAATATTTTTAAGCAGAGCAAACTTGTGTTTATTTCCCTTTCTCTCTCTCTCTTCTGAAAAGAAAGGTCAAGGAATTCAGCAAACATTGTTTCATGTCTAGTTTTAAGATGTCTTCTAAAAAGTGCTCCCTGTGATGCCTCGATCATACGCTCCCACACACCACCCATGTGGGAGGCATGAGGGATTTCAGTGGATTTTCAATGTTCCTCATGCCTCCCACATGGGTGGTGTGTGGGAGCGTATGATCGGAATTTGCAGGAGGATTCTGGATCCAATGCTGGCTAGCTGCAAGCATCTCACCCATGAAAACTTGGTGATCTTCATGGCGGAATTAACAGCCATCATCAACAACAGGCCTCTGACTCCACTCAGCTCTGATCCTCAGGATCTTCAAGTGTTGACTCCAGCTTCTATTGTAACTCAGAAGACGCCTGGATGGAAGGATGTTTCGCTGCCTGTTCCCGATGGAGCACACAAGCTACAATGGAAGCAGGTGCAAGTGCTAGCTAATGCCTTCTGGAAGAAGTGGAAGTCGCTCTACCTGAGTCAGTTGCAACACCGAAAGGTCTGGCAGGACACACAACCCAACGTGCGCCAAGGTGACATGGTCCTGCTGAAGAGCAAAGACTCTCTTAGGTCCCATTGGCCCATGGACCGCATCGAGAAAACCTTCCCGTCCCCCGATGGAAGGGTTCGAAAGGTGCAAATCAGAACCGTGAGCAATGACAAAGTCACCTTCCTAGATAGGCCCATCTCGGAAATTATAGTTTTAGTAGAGAATGTTTGAAAATTTTGCATTTCTGCCATGCTTGATATGTATTGTTATAGGTAGTTGTTGTTATTGTTATTCCCTTTGGGAATCCGGGGGGGGGGGGTGACGCCCTCTATAAGGCTGTTTATCTGTGTTTTGGGGTTGTCATATACTTTTACTGTCTTTGTTCTCTGCTTACCATGCGGTCCTTGGTCATGTGACTTTTGACCTTGTCATGTGGTCACTTAGGGTAAGCTACCTCATAGCCTTTAGCTGGTGACCTGCCTTCAACTTGCCCCCTTCCCTGAGTCTATTTAAGGGGGCATCCGGCCGAGCCTCTTCCTCTTTGCCAACATCACCAGGACAGAGCAAGTCTAAGAGCTATGCAGCTGCAGAAAAGGCATCCGTTTTAACCTGCTAGGTTTACTCACGTCTTCAACCAGAATTCCCAGTATAGAGGAAGATCAGTCTTCGATAGAGACTGAGATTTTGGGGCTTGCTACAGGCCCCTGTGAGCCTGCATGCCAGAAGACAGCTGGGATGCCTTGGACTTTGAAATAGAGGTACCGTCACATTGCTTTTGGGCTTTGTGATAGACCCCCCTTTCTTACAAGGACTTTTGCAACCAACTCAAGCCTTTAAGCCATCAGTCTTTTCCTCTGATTGTACCCAATAAACTTGATTGGCCCCTTACTTTGAGTCACGCATCTTTTTAGAGGTCCAAGGTTCCTTGTTTGTGGGGAAACCTTTAATTCCGTACCCCCAAGGGTCAACCCTTGTTTTGTCCTATTTCAAAGTTCCCTTTTGTGACCCTGGAGGACGGAAGACTCCCTTCCATTACTCAGAGAAACTGCAAAGGGGGAAAAGTATCTAGTTACATACTTCCCTTCTAAATTTATTATGTATGAATTTTGGAAAAGGAAGTACCGTATTTTCTGGCCTATAAGATGACTAAACATATAAAACGACCCCCAACTTTTCCAGTTAAAATCTAGAGATTGGGATATACTTGCCGTATAAGACTACCCATCTTCCAACACACACCAAATAAATTTTTAAAAGAATCAGATTTGATTTCAATATGGTAATTTTCCTATTACTGTACCTCTTCTGCCTCTCAGATCTCGCACCTGTGCACTTGCACCGCTTCACTGCAAGTCTTTAGGAGCGAGATCTGAGAGGCAGAGGAGGAGGTATGGTAATAGGATACAAGGGCGGGCCAGACAGGTAAAAGAGGCTTTTTTTCTGGGCCCAGAGCCACTCTATCTCTTTTTTCCATACCCCGGGCACCCCAGACGCCTGCAGCTGTGAGTTCCAGGTTTTTCACTGTTTATAAAGTGTGAGTTTTCATACAATATCTAAGCCGATTGGCAATCAATGTATTTTTCAAATCTTCTGTTGAATTTAAACGAGGTGTGGTGAAACTTAAGAGGAAACCAATGCTCTCAAATGTCTTACTTATTCCTCGGGTTGAAGTCCATGGTAGAGAACAACACAAACTTGTCCATTTCTTAGTTCTCATTCCACAGTCCCTCTTGCAGATCCTCCCTCCAACTTTTCACAGGTGAAAAACAGAGGGTGCTCAAAAAAGCAAAAGTTATTAATGAGGAAGAACACACAACTTTGGAGAAGCTGCAGCCATTTCTCTGCATTTACTGGCAAGGTCAAGATTCTATCTTTTCCTCTCCATGCCCCATTCCTGAGATTAAACAAGTTATTAATCAAGACTGTCCATACTAAAATGTGACAGTTACAGCGTACAGGATTAGTAAAGTGATTGGTCCTCTCATTCAAAATAATCCTTTTTCTACCTTTCATGACGTAGACTAACACAGCTGCCTAATATTGCAGATTTACGTCTGATGGTAACAAATAGTTATGTTCTTGAATTCTGTCAAAGTACAACCAATATATATTGGACCCTTCAGATTTGGTCCATGATTTTGCACTTTAGAAAAATAAAAGCTCTGCTTGCACTTGGTGTGCCATTGCACCCGGTCTGTAAATACTCAGTGATGGGCAAGGACGTGGTCTCTCTATACTGGGGGATTGCTTCTTGCCTTCCTTCAGAGGCTTGGGGCTCCCAAGGACCAAGTTGGACACTCTAGTTAACTCAAACAGGCTTTATTGTTCTTAACATGAGTTAACCTCACTCAGACATTTCACTTAGTTCCCCAAAAATAAATGAAAGATTTTACATTATAGTCTCTCTGTAGCTGTAGTCCAGGAAGCTTTAGCCAGATGGCTCTCCAAGTCCTCTCCTTCTCTATGGCTTCGAGGTAAGGACACTTGAAACCCCAGCCAGAAGACCTATAGTGTAGGCTCGAAACCTTCCTCTGGATGCCAACTGTCTGGTTTGAAGGTGCCTGGGACTCCTCCTTCTTGTATGCTGGGCTTTCTGTACGAGTCCCAAGGTAAGTCAGTCTGGTGTTGGAAGATAGCTGTAAGCTTCGGCAAGGGGGGTCTAGTAAAGCAGACTCACTCCAGGTATAGTTGAAGGAAAATGGTTTAATAGGTCCTTATTCAAAGTAGGCAAAGATAGACTGAAGATTTCGCTCGCGAAGTTCCCTTCAAGAGCCCTCCCTAGCCCGCCCCCCTGCTGTGCCCCTCCTTCCTCAGGGATGACCATCCGGCTCTTGGCATATCAAAGTCCAGGAAAAGGTCCTGGCACTTCAAAGGGCAGTTTCAGTTCAAAGCCCGCCAGATGCTGTTCTTATCTGATGGCGCGCAAGGCTTGGCCCGTTAGGACAGCAACCGGGCCAAGCGGAGCTGACATAGCGCCCCCCTCAGGGACGGAACGACCTGCAAGGGAGAGACAAAGAGGGGGAGGGAGAAATCAGGGTCCAGGTTTGGCCGGGAAGGCGGTGTGGAACGCCTTCAACAGTTTCGGGGCCCGCACGTGTTGGTCTAGCACCCACTCGGGGTGTAAGTCCTTGGCAGTCCATTTAACTAGGTAGCTAAGGCGGCCCTTGAGGCGCCGCGAGTCCAAGATTTCCCTGATCTCAAAGTGGGTGTGGGGCCCCACCATGATGGGCACCGGAGCGTCTTCGGGCTTGGACCACTTCCGGTCGGACACAGCTTTTTTGAGTAAACTCACGTGGAAGACGGGGTGGACCTTGCGCCAGGTGTGTGGGAGGTCCAGCTTGATTGCCACAGGGTTAATAACCTCCACGACGCGGAGGGGCCCTACAAACTTATTTGCAAACTTGCGGGACTGCTGAGTGGACTTGAGGTGCTTAGTGGACAGGAACACGCGGTCTCCAATGGCGTAAACAGGTTGGGGCCCCCGCTTCTTATCGGCGTACAGCTTGTAAGAGTCCCGAGCCTGTTGCAGCGCTGTCTGTATCTGCGGCCAAGCGGCTGCCACCTTGGCCCCCCAGTCAGTCGGCGGTGCGGCCGGGTCCTCGGCCGGAGCCAGTGCCGGGAAGGGGGGAAAGTCGCGGCCTGAGACGACCCGGAACGGCGAGGCCCCCGTCGAGGCGTGCTCGGAGTTGTTGTAGCTGTATTCGGCCACGTCCAGCAGCTCAGCCCAGTTGGTAGGTGGAGTAGCAGCGGAGGTACTGTTGTAGGGTCCGCTGAACACGCTCCGTCGCGCCGTCCGTCTCCGGGTGAAAAGCCGTGCTCAGGGCGCGCTGCGACCCCAGCCCCGCCAGGAACGCCTTCCAGAACCTGGACGTGAATTGAGGTCCTCTGTCGCTCACTACTCGTCGGGGGCAACCGTGCAGTCGGAACACGTGGTGGGTGAACAGACGAGCCAGCTCCGGGGCCGTGGGGAGTCTGCGCAGCGGGATGAAGTGGGCCTGTTTAGAGAATAAGTCCACTACAGTCCAAATGGTGGTGTACCCCCCGCTAGGCGGCAGGTCTGACGAAGTCCATGGCGATTCGCTCAGGGTTCTGCTGGGTCGGCTACCGTCTGCAGCAGGCCCGTCGGGCGGCCCGTCTTCGGCTTGTTCCTGGCGCACACCTCGCACTCCGTAACATAGTCCTTAGTGTCTTTTCTCATGCCTGGCCACCAGAACTGCCGGGCCAAAAGCTTTAGGGTTTTTGTGAGGCCAAAGTGGCCGGACAACGTGGAGTCGTGGGCTTGAGCCAGGACTGGGGCTCTCTGGCCGTGGGGAACGTACAGCTTGTCTTTGTAGTACCAAATTCCTCCAGTCTCGGTCAGGTCCTCTCGGTGCACCGCGAGCCAAGGGTCCGACCCGTAGGCCGCTGCCAAGTCCGCCAGCAGTTCAGGGGTCCCTGGGACGGTGGGCTGAGGGGCCTTGTCCGCTGCCCTGGTGCGGGCCACCAGGCCCAGTTGTCGCTTGGTGAATACTGTCCCCATTTCCTCTGGCGCTGAGTAGTCTGCCTCCGGCATCCTGGACAGGGTGTCGGCCAGCACGTTCTTCGGGCCGGGCAGGTATTTGAGTTCGAAGTTGAAGCGGCTGAAGAACTGCGCCCACCTTAGCTGCTTGGCGTTGAGCCTTTGTGGGGATTGCAGTGCCTGTAGGTTTTTGTGGTCAGTCCACACCTCGAAGGGCAGGGCGGTGCCTTCGAGGAAGTGCCTCCAGTGGCTCAATGCGGCTCACACTGCAAAGGACTCCTTTTCCCATACGTGCCAGCGTTTCTCTGCGTGAATTTTTTAGACAGGTATGCGCACGGTCGCAAGGTGCCTTCCTCATCCCGGTGGAGGAGCACCGCTCCGTAGGCTGCTTCGGAAGCGTCGCACTGCACGGTGAAGGGTCGGCCTGGCTGGGGGTGCATCAGCAGGGGCTGACTGGTGAAGCTCCGCTTGAGGTTGTCAAACGCTTCCTGGCACTGTGGGGTCCAGCTAAGCTTAGCGCCTGGGGACTTGGCTTTCTTCGTCTCCCCCAAGCCCTTGGTTTTTAACAGTTCAGTCAAAGGTAGCGCTATCTTAGCGAAGTTGTGGATGAATTGCCTATAGAAATTAGCAAATCCCAGGAAGCCTTGTAACTGCCGCCGGGTTCGGGGCGCCTCCCATGCGAGGACGTCGTTCACCTTACCAGGGTCCATGGCCAGGCCTCGCGTGGAGATTCGGTACCCCAGATAATCCAGTTCTTGCCGGTGGAATTCACATTTGGAAAGTTTGACGAAGAGCTGGTTTTCCCGCAATCTCCGTAGCACCTCCCTGGTCAGCTCGATGTGCTCCGCCTCTGACGCCTAGTAGATCAGCACGTCATCTAAATAGACTAGAACTCCCTTGTACAGCAAGTCCCTGAAGATTTCGTTGATGAACTGCTGGAATATTTTGGGGGCGCCTTTAAGTCCGAACGGGGTGACTCGGAATTGTTACTGGCCTAGGTGGCAGTTAAACGCCGTCTTCCAACAGTCCTCATCCCTCACTCTGATCTGGTAAAACGCCTCCCGGATGTCCAGTTTGGTGAAGAACCACGCTCCCCCCAGCTGGGCCAAAATCTCGGACATCAGGGGCAACGGGTACGGGCTCGATGTGCTGATCGCGTTGAGGCCACGATAGTCCACACACAACCGCAAGGAGCCGTCGGCCTTTGGGCGAAACAGGACGGGGGCTGCCAGCGGGCTTGTAGATTTTTCAATAAATCCTCTTTCCAGGTTTTTCTCGATAAAGTCTCTTAGTGCTTTTCTTTCCGGTTCGGAAAGGGCGTACAGCTTCGGGCTGGGCAGTTTGGCGCCCTCTTTAATTTCAATTGCACAATCGCACTTCCGGTGGGGGGGGGCAGCTGGTCACTTTCCCGCTCGCTAAAGACCTCCTCCAAGTCTCCATACTCTCGCGGGACCCCGCCAGGACGGCTCTCTGCTGCCCCCACACCGGCTCCCTTGTGGGTCGGGGCTCTAGTTTGTTCAAGGTCATCTATCCTTGCCCGGGCCTCCCCGTCTCGGAACTTCATGGCTCCCGTCCTCCAGTCGACTTGAGGGTTTTGGGGCGCCAGCCAGGGGCCCCTAGGATGATGGGCTGGTGGGCCATTGCTGAAATTACAAACTTCAGGTCTTCCGGTGAGACCCCATCTGACTCTCATCTCCCCTGTTCTGTGGGTGGCTGGCTTCCCATTGGCCGGGACCCATCTAGCTGGGAGAAGAGGATCTGTTCGATCAGTGCTTGGGGCTTTATCCCCAGCTGCTTCGCTAGCTTGGGGGACATCAAGCATCGGGTGCACCCACTGTCTAGCATGGCGACTGTCTCTATAGGCTGTGCCACCCCGGGCCCCCATACTTTAACATCAAGCTTGTATGTGTCGCACCCCAGTGGATCAGACTCACCGCCTGGAGGGTTTTGGATCTGCCGCCGGGCGTCTACAGAAGATCGTTGTCGTTTCCCGCCATCCATTCGGGGTCGCTCTCCTCCGTCTCCGGCTCCTCGGGCTCACGGGGTCCGTGGCGCCCGCGCTTAAATCTCTGCACGCGGCAGCGGCCTTCCCTCGGGCAGGGTCTTGGCCGGGGTAGCCGCTGGGCCTCAGGCGCCTTCTCCGGTTCGGGGAGGGACCTTCTTGCGGCACCGGCCGCCCGTGGCCCTCTCTGCCACACGAGAAGCAAGCTCCTTTCCTTCCTCTCTGGCCTTCTCGGCTGGCTGACCTGGCTCGTGAGGACGCCCTCCTAGCTGGCCCGGCTCTCCCAGGCGGTCCCGTCCCTGCTCCCCGGGCTCTTCCACCATCTCGGTGGCGTCTGGGCATCTGCTCCATGTCGCACTCTCCTCTCCCTGCCGAGGCTATCCAATCCTCCAGGGTCTCGGGGTTTCCCCGGTGCATCGCCCACTCCAGAATGTCCTGCCTTAGGCCTGCCTTGAAGCACTCTAGTATGGTGGATTCTGACCAGCCTCGGATTTTCCCCGCTAGGGCTCGGAAGCTCAAAGCGTATTCCGAGACGGACCTCTGGCCTTGGTAAATCTTCCTCAGCTGGGCCTTGGCCTTCTCTCCGGCTAAGGGTCCCCAAAGCGGGGCTCGTAGGGCCTCTAGCAAGGTGTCTAGCCGCCTCAGTTGCGGCGCTCGAGTGTCTGTTAACTGTATCAGCCAGTCGGCCGCGGCCTCTTTCAGGTTGGCCCCCACAGCCCGCACCTTGGCTGCTTCCGAGGGGAATGAATCCCCATAGTCCAGCATGTAATTTTGCACATTGGTGATGAAGTAGGAGAGTTGGCGGGGGTCCCCGTCGAACTTTACCTTTAGGTCTCTCCGGCTCCCGACCGCCTCTTGACTCTGGTCGGCCCGGCCCAGGTTAAAGGTGGAGGTCCCCCTGGACGGGGCGAAGTCGTCTCCGCTGTCCCGGAAAGCCACTCTCCCCGATGGCCTGGGAGGCCGCACCGTGGCCTGGTTTGACTGCCTGTCTTGGGGCCGCGCGTCCGGCGTGGCCCACGGCAGCTCCTCGGGTCTAGTCATCAGCAGTTGCACCTGGGACTGGAGCTTTTGCACTGCCTCCGTCAGCTGGAAGACCTGCACCTCCAGTCGCAGTTCGGCGGTGCTGGGGAAGCCGCCTCCCGGTTGGGGTTCCGACCTCGGACGCCCCGGTACCTTACCCGAGTCTCATCCTTCACCGAGCGGCGGCGCCTCCGCACCCATCTCCACGCCTTCCACCTGGGCTGCTGCCGCAGGGGCTCCGGTCTCGTCTCCATCTCCGTCTTCCTCCACGCCCTCGGCCTCACCCAAGTCCTCGGGGCGTTGGTCATCGGGGGGGTCCATCTCCGCTTGAGACATCTTTACGAAGGTGGCTACGGTCGGAAGGCTTTCACGGCCGTAGAAGAAGTTGGTGAGTCTATCTTTATGTAAGCTTCGGCAAGGGGGGTCTAGTGAAGCAGACTCACTCCAGGTATAGTTGAAGGAAAATGGTTTAATAGGTCCTTATCCAAAGTAGGCAAAGATAGACTGAAGATTTCGCACGCGAAGTTCCCTTCAAGAGCCCTCCCTAGCCCGCCCCCCTGCTGTGCCCCTCCTTCCTCAGGGATGACCATCCGGCTCTTGGCATATCAAAGTCCAGGAAAAGGTCCTGGCACTTCAAAGGGCAGTTTCAGTTCAAAGCCCGCCAGATGCTGTTCTTATCTGATGGCGCGCAAGGCTTGGCCCGTTAGGACAGCAACCGGGCCAAGCGGCGCTGACAATAGCTTGACCAAGGCCTGGCCTGGCAAACCTTCAGTCACGTCCTCTCTGGAGAAATCCTGGTGGTCTAATGAATATAAAAATGACATACTTTTCCAGATCCCTGGGAAAGGGGGTGGAACAAACTCAACTGGTCTCTGCAAACAATGCAAAGCAATGCAGACCAGGTGCAAAGAACCAAAGAATGCAACCAAATCTTTGCAAAACTGAGCAGGCTGCAGAAACACAACACAACAGTGCAAACCTTTTGGAATGTAAAGTTTTTCATACAAGTGGCGCTTGCTGCGCCGTCACACTTGGATTGATTCAAGGTATTCTCATTCTTCTTGGATCTTAAACATGAGTCAACACTTAACAATAACGAATATTCTTCTCTTCCTTTTGTTATTGTGAGAAACAAGAAATAGTCTATAAAATGTTTGATCTTTAGATTAGATGTAGCCTGCTGAAGTGTAGATAGATAGGTCCAGGGATTTCTTTTGCTGTTTTCTATTAAAAACTGCAAATATTTTTTATATATGAAAACCATAGCAGAAGATAATTTTTTCCAGGTAATGATGCCAGGGCTGAAAATATCACAGCTGCTATATTTCAGATGAATAGATATACAGAATTTGGGGCGAGAAAAACAATTTGGGAGTGACTCACCTCTCATTATTGCCACCCCACCAATATTTTTCTTTTTGTATTTGTATTAAACTTACATGCATCATAAAGGCAGTACCAGGCCAGAGAAAAGCATGGAGCCAAGAAAGCTTTGATTGCTATTTCAGAATTTTTTAGCAGTGAACAATCAAGTTGTTAGGACGGAGGAGGCAACTGTCAAAGCCACAACCCCTCTGTAAGGCATAAAAGTTTGATGGATTACAAAAAGCGTCCTTGCATTGGGCAGTGAACTCCTGCCATTCAACTTCACTCCATGCCTCCCGTTCTCCTAGGTCGCTGTTTCCCAACCTTATTTGAGCCACAGCACACTTTTTACATTTACAAAATCCTGGGGCACATCACCAACCAAAATGACACAAAATGACACTCTCACAGTAATACATATAGTTAATATGTTCTTAAATGTATAAATATTTATACATTTAAGAACTGATACATTCTGAAACTTGGGCCTGTTTCGATGAACACAACATAGATATCCTGGCAGGAATGGCAGAAAGACACAAACTTCCCACACAGAATCCCCATAACCAAGAGAAAATACTATAAGAGTTTGGTGGGCATTGACCTTGGGTTTTGGAGTTGTAGTTCACCTATATTCAGAGAGCACTGTGGACTGAAACAATGTTGGATCAGGACCAAACTTGGCATGAATACTCAATATGCCCAAATGTGAACACAGATGGAGTTTGGGGAAAATAGACCTTGACATTTGGGAGTTACAGTTTCTGGGATTTATAGTTAACACACAAACCAAGAGCATCTTGAACTCTTGCAACAATGGAATTGAACCAAACTTGGCATATTGAACTCTCATTACCAGCAGAAAGTACGGAAAGGGTTTGCTTGGGAATTGACCTTGAGTTTGGAAGTTGTAGTTCACCTACACCCAGAGAGCACTGTGGACTCAAACAGTGTTATTTGTTTTCTATCCAGAATCACAATGTTGGAAGGAGGCTCACCACTTTAAGGTCCCTAAAACAGGCATGGGCAAACTTTGGCCCTCTGGGTGCTTTGGACTTCATTTCCTACCATTCCTAACAGCCTGAGGCCCTTTCCTGCTTAAATGGTTGAGGGGGAAAAAAGGAAAAGGCCCTGAGGCTGCTATGAATGGTGGGAGTTGGAGTCCAAAACACCCGGAAGGTTCAAGTTTGCCCATGCCAACTTTCAACAGAGACCTCTTCCTCCCCCTTCCCCTTCACACCCTTTCTTCCCCTCCTGCCGAACACTTACTTTTTCTTCTACACTGCCGCTTCCACCGCCTTTTTGATCCGAGGGGGCAGCGTGAGCGTGTTCAGGAGAGGAGGGGGGAGGGAGGAAGACATGACATGTGCGGGCGCTACTGCACAGACTCGCCCCAGAGCAAAGCGAGGGAAAGTGAGCAGAGCGAGGCTGGGAAGAAGGGAGCCCGAGTGGAGAAGAAAAAGTGTTCGGCAGGAGGGGGAAGAAAGGGTATTGGAGGTTCCCACAGCACACCTGATGATCGCTCAAGGCACACTAGTGTGCCACGGTACACTGGTTGGGAAACACTGTCCTAGGTGATGTATCTTCCACAGAAGACAACAGACTATTTTTTCTGAAGCTCAATGTATGAGCAAAGCTTAGGATGTGATGTCCCTGGCTCTTGTAGGTTTGAAAGGAAGTCTTCTTCTTAAAAAGCACCTCTTTGTACTCTATTGAACTTCCTTGTTTCTTAACCATTTGGATATTTTGTCCTATGCACAAAAATGCCTGGGGACATTACTTTCCTGTCTAAACCTGCTTCCCTTGATGTTGATGTGGGTCCAGCGCCATTCTTGTTCCTGCTTTTACAAACATTTCACTAGCTCACTATTATATTAGAGTTGGCATGTATTATACTGTCCTTGAAAGTTCCCAGAATGTATACAAAGTCAGGTTTGAAATGCTATTTAAAATGCTATTTTTTTAACCAACCACACTGCCTGTCAGAATAGAATCCTGGGGTGCTTCCAGATAGCACTAAATCACGAATTTTAAACAGGGGCAAAAAATCCCGGGACTTCAGAGGAGGTCCACATAAAAAAACCCATTTTCTTGGGATTTCCGTCTCTGTTGCCCAGACTTGATGCTTTGTTGCGAGATTTAGAGGCTATCAAAGTGGCTGCCACAAGACTTCTACCAGAAACTTTCTGGTTTCTGGTTTCAGTGTTTTTTCCAAAAAACCTCAAGATGCGGAGGATCACTTCAGCGAATCACTGCAAAAGTTCAGTTCTTTGTCCTGGCCCTCCAGACGTTTCATGAAATATATGACACACAAACAAAGTTTACAGTGTAGGACCACTTCTACCCAAGTCAGTACCACAGGAACACACACTTTCAAGCCAGGAACAGAACTTTGTCATTATTGACACTTTTTAGAGTCTGGCTGCCTGGTCATCTGTTTAGAAAGATTTTATTGTGTACTTGTAGCATCAAAGAACAGGGTGCTGTTCCTGGGTTATACATGGCTGTTCCTGATTGCTCTCCTTGTGAAACATTGACTAGGGAGTGACAACTTTGTCCTGGCCAGAGAAAATGGGCCCTTCACACGTTTCATGAAGTTTCTGGCATATAAACAAAGTTTTTGCCTTCTACTGAAGTGTCCCCTTCTTTTTAGGAACCAATCAATCAGGAACAAACATCTAAAACCTGGGAACGACCCCGGATTAAAAAGTCCATCATTTCCAATTTCAGGGACATACAGATACAGATCCACATTTGCCTACCCACCCCCGAAATAACGAGACCACACAAGTAAAGTTGGGTTCAAATTTTGGGCAACTTTTATTGTAAATTGTTACCTATTTAATTCTGCCTTAACCTAAACTAGTAGGTATCAGGAACCTGGTGACAAAGCCAAGGAGGTATCCCAGCCGGCTATACCCCTCGGCTAACTGTGGCGAAAAGCCTATTTGTCTATAACCAAAAACCGGACAACTGTTAAGGCGAATGGACAGAAGTCTATTCGAAAAATGTTGCTATCAGACTCTGCCATTTGTGTGCCATCAAGTCTTGCCTCACCGAATCTAACTTTCGAGTGAGTGTTTAAACAAATGACCCACCCACCCTCCTAAACTGTGGGGGCCTTGTGTGAAGACAACTTTGTATATTTCTCTCTATTTTCCGCTAAACCTATTTAAGAAAAAGACCCACCATACCATCTAGCCCCTAAACAGTCTAGGGCTAGGCAAAAAACCTTCAAAAAACAGACGAAGGAAAAAATTCCTCAACTGGCCCCCCGGTTCCGTCGACTCCACCGGTTCCGCGACAACCAATACTATACTGTTAATGGGCGGGTGTGGTGGGCCGAACCTCGTTCAGAATGGATATCCAGGGGGCGGGCCAGCCAAACACTGACCACGCCCCCTGGTCTAGATGGTTCCAGGAAGGAACCATCGTCTCTCTTTCCAGGGGGGAGGCAAACTTCTCTCCTCCCTCACCTTGTGGGGAGGAAAGGCCTATTCGGCTCAAAACTGTGATATTGTTGCACCTGGATATCTTGTGTTTTTTGCCTTTTGTAACAATTGTGCCTGCATTTTCAGGGAACGGCATCTGGCCACCCTCCATTTTGATGCGGAAGCTCCTGGGATAAAGGTACTGTCTGAATGGGCCCCTGATCTCCTCCCCTATAGTTTTGCAAGAGATGAGAAGGGTGCTTGGAGGGGTGGAACTTTTTATGTCATTCAGGCTGTCTCATGCAACACAGCTTTGAGAGATGGTGATTACTGATTAGACATTTGGGCAACATGGCCAGTCCAGCAAAGTTGATGATGGAAAATCATAATTTGCTGGTGGAAGGCACATTAAGCAAACCCCTGTCATGACTGCCTTCTATCTGGAAATCTATGCCCTCAATTTGAAAGACCACGTGAATCCAGAATAGGTCTTCACAGTAATTTACAGATCCACCATTATGACTCTACCTCTGGAAGAAAATGATACTCGGCCATGAGTGATCGCCTATAGTGATGACGATGACGCAATACAGCGAATAGGAAATAGCGTGAGGATGTAGCTTCTAGCCAAGGAGCTTTGAGACAACTGTCACAGAACTGTTCCTCTCCCTGATATGAAGCTTCCACATTGCTTAGTAATTTACCCTTCTCACATGATGACATGGGACTTGCTGGCTACCTTGGGAACCAACATGAATTGTTTGCATACTTATTTGAATTGGTTATAAATAGGCCATGTTTTTCCCTAAGTGTATCTACTTTGCATTTTCAGACTTGGGGCAGTCCCTGAGTTCCTTTAGGTAGGCATTTCCTTCTTATGTTTTTAAAAGGTAAATAACATACTTGGTTACTTAGGGAACATGGTGAATACCCTGAGGGTGAAAAATGTTCTTGGACTATGGAAAAAAAGTAGAATGTGATTTGTTTGTGTATATCCTAATAGATTCAGCATCTCAAATCAGGGGATGGAGTGTTGACTTTTGGGAGGTTTCACTCAGCACCCTATTTCTTTATATTGCATTTAATCGCTTTTTTAAAGAACTTATATTATTTCTGCCCCCAGGCTGATATGGTCTTTTTCTAGACATCTTATTTAGAAGAGAGCAAGCTGTACACTGGCGGAATATGGAACTCCTTAAGCATCCTTATGGTGAAAGCTACTCCTTTCTCCTCCAGCTGTGTAGCATATATATATAGAACATGTCTTAACTGTGTCTCCATGGCTAGTCAAGCCTGCATTGCACATATGTGGAAAGGACCTCCAGCATTGATGGGGTCAAAGCTTTCCGAGACAAACCAGGAAAGGGATCTTGGGGTTCTGGTGGACAGCTCAATGAAGATGTCAACCCAGTGCGCTGCAGCAGTGAAAAAAGCAAATTCTATGCTTGGCATGATCAGGAAGGGAATCGAAAATAGGTCGGCAAATGTTGTATTGCCTCTCTACAAATCTATGGTAAGGCCACATTTGGAGTACTGTGTACAATTCTGGTCTCCGCACCTTAAGAAGGATATAACGGAACTGGAAAAGGTACAAAGAAGGGCGACAAAAATGATCCAAGGGATGGAGCAGCTCCCTTACGAAATCAGGTTGCAACGCCTTGGTCTTTTCAGCCTTGAAAGACGGCGTTTAAGAGGTGACTTGATCGAAGTGTATAAAATCATGCACGGGATAGAAAAGGTGAATAAAGAAAAAATATTTTCTCTGTCACACAACACTAGGACTAGGGGGCACTCCCTAAAGCTCCAAGGTAGGAAAGTTAGGACTAATAAAGGGAAATATTTCTTCACCCAAAGGGTCATTGGGTTATGGAACTCACTTCCAGAGGAGGTTGTGACAGCTGTCAGCCTGAACAGCTTCAAGGCAGGATTAGACAGATTCATGGATACCAAGGGAATCAGTAGCTACTGAAATGGACATCCAAGTGCCACCTCTGTGTTGATGGAGGCAGGCAGGATTTCCCCGGGTACTGGTTGTGGGGGGTCGGGAGCAGGTGAGGGTTCTGCCCTCCTTTCTGCTAGAGATCCCTGTGTACAACTAGTGGGCCACTGTGTGACACAGAATGCTGGACTAGATGGGCTGAGGCCCGATTCAGCATGGCTCTTCTTATGTTGTTATGTTCTTATAAATTGCTATTGGTGAAAGAGAATGAAGACCTCTCTTTTCCCTGGCTGCTCAGTGCGAGAAGGATGATTCCCAGGGGTGCCTCCACAATCCGTTGGATGGAGTATCTTCTGGCCATCGCTACACAGTCAAGGCAAAGGTATTTCACAAGAAGGAACTGAATACCTCCTTGTGCAACATCTTCTGCCAGCTTAAATAACCAATAGGATTATAGCCATGATCACTGTTAAAGATAACAATGTTGACCTATCTGCTCTCTGAAACTTTCAGATGTGGTGAACTTCTTGGCTTTTCTTCGTGAATTAAGATTCAGGAAGGACTCATCCCACGCCCTCTACAAGCACGTTGATGACCAAGGAGGTTGGATGTGTCCTTCGAGCCTGTGCGATGGATTTTTCTGGTGGCACGCAGCGTGCTCAGAACTGGCCTCACCCTTTAAACCAAAAGTTCATCTGCCGGGGCCTAGCAAGCTGGGACAGTGGCAGCGTCATAGGTTTGATTAGAGTTACTTTCTCTTAGATGGTTGACCTTACAGGGTTAGACGAGAACCATCTGCTCGGGTTTGAATTTAGAGTTTTCCTTCTCTTAGGATGGTTGCCAAAAGACTAGAGAGCCCATCCTGCTCATTGACGCTCTTTGTCAGACCCTTCGGTTGTGACCTGCCCGGCATGGGAGGCCCTACCGGTGACTATTTTGCCACCATCAGCATAGCTCACAATTTCATTAGGGTACGCAAGCCTCTCCCCTACAACAAAGGGGCGCCAACGATGAACTACAGCTATGGAAAAGATCAAGATGAAGCACCAACTGTATATACTCATGTATAAGTTGGTCATACAATAGTTGAGGGCAGGTTTATTGGCCAAAATTATATATTTTGATATGACTCATGGATAAGTCAAGGGTCATTCCCCGGAGAGGGGAAAATAATAGTGTAGCACCGTTTCAGGGGCCCAGCTGACCCTGGCTGACACCACAACCATTTCCCCACCCAGGTATTAAAAAAGGCCAGAAGTGGTGTCATGGCAGAGAGAGTAGAGGGGTCAGTACTTCTTTTAGGTTCTTCAAGTATGGACCAAGCTCTTGCTTTTAGTTACTCTACTCTGACAAGAGGATTGTTCTCTCTTTTTTTCTTTAAGGCACACTACTTACATTACTTACATTGCCCCGTTGAAAACTTGACCCGGATTTCTCTTGCTCAAATGTCAAGATTTATGCATGAGTATATAATATACCCTATATTTGGAGTGGTAACACTTATGCTGGTGGATAGGGAGAGAGAAGAAAAGAAATAGACTCAACAGTTAATTTGTTTTTGGCTTTTCGTTTTTCCCTATTTTATTTTATTGTCAAATTCAAAAGTGTTTGTGTGGTGTTACAGTTTAATAGCTGGATTTTACACTCGTTGAATATTATGGATATTTAATTTACCCTCTTTGAATCTCACACCAGATGTCTAGTTTTGTTTCCCAGGCAGGATCTTCTTAGCCCTTTCCAGTGTGGCTATATTTTTTAAGAATAAATCAAATAGAGGGATTTCCACCTCACATCTAATTAATCAACACATTTAATTGCAATTATTCTGTTATGTGTAATTCCTGTCCATCAACCCAATAAGATAAGACTTAAGCAATCTCAAGGAGCACCCAGGCTTTTGCCTTGATTTCGTTATTGATTGCACACTTTTTTTCCAAAGTGCAGCACACGCAGATCATCTTATCCTATTATATTTACAAAATAACCTTTGAGAGGTACGGTAGACTGGGAGAATCAGGACACCAGTGCCTGACTGGATTTGAATCCAGCTCACCCTAGGACTCATCTGTGCAGTTTGATACCACTTTGACTACCATGGCTCAATGCTGTGTAATCCTGGGAGTTGTAGTTTGGGAAGGTGCTTGCACCTTTTGGCAGAGTAGACAACTTGTACAACCACAGCACTCATGATTCCATAGCATTGAGCCATGGCATGCAAACTGGTGTCAATGTAGATGCACCTCTAACACAAGCCTCATAACACTGACCATTTCATGCAGTTTCAAACCGGTATTGAAGAAAGTGTGATGATGATTACATAGTAAATTCTGGACCTGTTTGCAGCCCAGAGTACTGCAAAGTACTGATGCACATAAAGGGTTTTCTTTCATATGCTTTTGTGAAAAATTATTGTCTACCACTGTAGTTTGGGGTTAGCTTCGAATACCATTAAGAAGTCGGTGTAGATAAGGGACATATAACTGTAAGTGCTACATCATACTGTCTTATATATGGGGCTGCCATTGTACAATTTATCGTTTTTTTTATACAAACCAGTCAACGTATATTATTCTCAAAGCCAGTTATTTTGGTAGGATATAGATGATCCCACAGGTAACTTTTTCTTTACCCATCAGACAAATCCCAATGATGCAGGAGTAAATAATCAACCATATGCTGCCTTATAATAACAAACAATATCTGGTGCTTGAGATGTCTGCCGCAGTCTCCCTAATGGTTGGGTCAGTCCAGCTCTGATAGGTTTGTTCCCCTTTCTTAGATGTAGGACAATCTGTGCTGATCTCACATGCCCAAGGGGACTCATTAGTTTCAAATCCTTGCTTCACCTTGCTCTTTAGAATTGCTGGCAAGAACAGAAAGAAGTACCGATCCAAGTTTGTGTGGACCTCTCTGCAGTTATGTTCCTTTTAATGTGTATAACCAATGTGTGTGAGTTTGGCAGGCTGTGAACTTTCCTAAATTAGATCGGACCAATGGATGCCTACAGCACATTGCTCTAACTTTTCTGTTGTTAAACTCTCCCCAAAGCCTGATTTGTTTATGAAAAGCTGCCTTGTGGAATGCCATTGACCTCTGGTTTGTTGGAAATGGTTGTATCATCACTAAGTGGCTTCTGGAATTGGCATCTAATTGGATTATTGAAATCACTCTACAGCTGGAGGGAAATGAATGACTCAATTTTTTAAAAAAAGTTACTCCATTATGCCCCTCGAAGTATTTTTTGTCATGAATGATCACTTTACGTTATATGAAATCAAAATTGCAATGATGTTAAAACAATAAAAAATAATAACAGAACCATTTAAAATTACAAAAAACAATTATTTCATAAATGTGGAGGCTCAGAATGCAATCCTGTAGTGCAGGGGTGCCCACACTTTTTCAGCATGCGAGCTACTTATACTAAGACCAAGTCAGAAAGATCTACCAAGAGAGAAGCAGGGCGGAGCTGGGGAAGGGGGCGGGGCTTGGCAGGGCTTGGCAGGGCTCCGCCCCCCCCTCCCCCTCTGGCTTCAGCATTTCCACAGCTTCTCCAGGGTAGAAGAGGGTAATGCCAAGCCAGTGGTGGCATAGATAGCCACCACTGGCTTGGCATTACCCCCTTCTACGCTTGAGAAGGTGTGGAAATGCTGAAGCTGGCGGAGGGGGCAGAGCTTGACGAGGCTTAGCTCCGCCCCCTCCTCTGGGTTGAGTATTTCCACAGCTTCTCCAGGGTACATAAAGGTTATGCCAAGCCAGTGGTGGCATAGATAGCCACCTCTGGCTTGGCATTACCCTGGAGAAGCTGTGGATATGCTGGAGGGGGCGGGGCTTGGCGGGGCTTAGCTCCGTCCCCTTCCCCCTCTGGCTCCAGCATTTCCACAGCTTCTCAAGAGTAGAAGGGGGTAATGCCAAGCCAGAGGTGGCTATCTATGCCACCACTGGCTTGGCATTACCCTCTTCTACCCTGGAGAAGCTGTGGAAATGCTGAAGCTGGCGGAGGGGGCGGAACTTGACGGGGCTTCTCCTCTGGCTTGAGCATTTCCACAGCTTCTCCAGGGTACAGAAAGGTTATGCCAAGCCAGTGGTGGCATAGATAGCCACTACTGGCTTGGCATAACCTTTCTCTACCCTGGAGAAGCTGTGGAAATGCTGGAGCCGGCGGAGGGGTCGGGGCTTAGCGGGGCATGGCCCCGCCCCTCAGAAGCACCCAATCCAGCTGGGATCGACCTCCCTTGGTCCCAGGATCGACCAGTCGATCGCGATCGACTTCCTGAGCACCCCTGCTGTAGTGTTTTCCTGGGAGTAATTTCTACTGAATGTACTGAATTCTAAGTAGAAATGCATTGATTATGACTACGTTTTTTTGGTATGAGAAACTTATGTTTGTCTAGTGATTTTACATATTCTGCACTAATCATATGCATATAAATAGATACGGTTAAGGCAAAGGAATATTTTTGTTGGACCTATCCCCTTTACATAGCCTTCATGACCCTAAGACTGATGTTATGAATTGCCCTCCATTTAGACATGATTATCCAATCATCTTCAACAATGTTTCCCATAGTTTCTAAAGGCAGGCATCGTACTTGGATTTGACTTCCATGTTATACTCGCGGAGGATAGGGCACTCCACTTGTGATCTTTTGTAAGTGGATGTCACTTGAAATTGTTGCTGTAATACAGTATCTCTTTCTCTACATTAGTATTATTAGTATTAATTATTCATTATCTGTTCATCTCTTTTTCATCCTTATCCTCCTACACTAGGGATTGACAACTTGTATCCTTCTAAAATATTATGTCCTATTCCGATTCCTATTATTGGTGGTGCTGCCTATGGGGGGTGAGGGTTGTGGAAGGTCAAACGTGGTCCACCCTTCTTCTATGGAAATTGAGAAACAATAATTCTTGCTAGTAGGTGTGGATAATAAAGACAAGAAGTAAGGATGGAAAGGAAACATGGGGAAATAAGTCTTAATTCCTTTTGAGAAAATGAAAAAAAGAGGAAATGAAAAAAAGTGAAAATTCAGGTTGTTGATCTACAATAACCCAGGGAATGATTTGCATTAGACATATACTTATATGGATGGGCTCTGTTATTCAACTTGTCTACCAGGCTTGTGTCTGACAGGGAAACTTTTGTCTCTTCTACCTACAGGCAGAAGAGATGGCACATGATTGCACCCAAAGATATTTAAGGACTAAGAACTCTGTCAGAACAGTTTACTGAAGACAGTAAAGGAAATACTAACCCAAATCGAAGTGACTCTCTTGTCTCATTTCCAGACAAAACAACCCAGTACAATTTGGCGCCTGTTATGCCCCTTAGCAATCTGTGACTCATGTCTTTTTGGATGGCAGAAATCTCTAACATAAGCCCCGAAGATAAGCAAAAAGCTACATACAGTTTGCTTGGCTCTTGCTGCTCTCTCAGTTTTAAGTCCTACTGTTGAAAATGGGACACACGTGCCCTTTACCCAGGATACAGTACATATGACAAGGTCAAGGCCTGCAGGCAAAATTTGGCCTGCCGTACCATCATAGATGGCCCTCCAGATGCTGGACTGCAACACCTGTATTTCTCAACATTAGACATCATGACTAGAGCTGATGGGAGTTGTGATACAGTAACGTTTGGAAGGCTGCAGTTTGTTCTGTTTAGTTAGGATAGTGGAGTTTGACTTTAGATACAAAGCTTGAGGATATGATGTCTGACTTTAAAATGGCCTTTAATCTTTCCTCAACCTCAGAGCCACAAGGGATGTTGATTGCAATTTTCATTATCCACAATCTACATGGAAATAATCAAAAGTGATGGAACTTTTCATGCGCTAACACAGGGCTGTCCAACTTCTACCGGACCTTGGGCCAAAATTCCGGTCATTGATCACCTGGGGGGCCAAGCCCTGGCTCCGCCCCCTCCCCTCCCCAGCTCCGCCCCTCTCCTCCCCCGGCTCCGCCCCCTCCCCGCCCCCGGCTCATAAATATACAATTTAATATTATATTATTTAAATAAGGGGAGAGGGAGGGATGGATGGAACACATGAGGGGCATAAATATACAATTTAATATTATATTTAAATAAGGGGAGAGAGAGGGAGGGATGGAACACATGAGGGCACAAATATACAATTAAATATTATATTATTTAAATAAGGGGAGAGGGAGGGATGGATGGAACACATGAGGGGCATAAATATACAATTAAATATTATATTTAAATAAGGGGAGAGAGAGGGAGGGATGGAACACATGAGGGGCACAAATATACAATTAAATATTATATTATTTAAATAAGGGGAGAGGGAGGGATGGATGGAACACATGAGGGGCATAAATATACAATTAAATATTATATTTAAATAAGGGAGAGAGGGAGGGATGGAACACATGAGGGGCACAAATATACAATTAAATATTATATTATTTAAATAAGGGGAGAGGGAGGGATGGATGGAACACATGAGGGGCATAAATATACAATTAAATATTATATTTAAATAAGGGGAGAGAGAGGGAGGGATGGAACACATAAATAAGGGGAGAGGGAGGGATGGATGGAACACATGAGGGGCATAAATATACAATTAAATATTATATTATTTAAATTAAATAGGGGGGGGAGAGGGAGGGAGGGATGGAACACATGAGGGGCATAAATATACAATTACATATTATATTTAAATTAAATGACATAATTATATTATATTTAAATAAGAGGGAGATGGGAGGGAGGATGGAACACATGAGGGCATGAATATACAATTAACATATTATATTTAAATAAATAAGGCATAAATATACAATTAAATATTATATTTAAATAAGGGGAGAGGAGGGAGGGATGGATGGCATAAATAAACATATTATATTTAAATAAGGGGAGAGGGAGGGAGGGATAGGGCATAAATATACAATTAAATATTATATTTAAATAAGGGGAGAGGGAGGGGGATGGATGGATACAATTACATATTATATTTAAATAAGGGAGAGGGAGGGAGGGATGGGGCATAAATATACAATTACATATTATATTTAAATAAGGGGAGAGGGAGGGAGGGATGGAACACATGAGGGGCATAAATATACAATTAAATATTATATTTAAATAAGGGGAGAGGGAGGGATGGAACACATGAGGGGGAATATACAATTACATGAGGAGCGATGGAACATAAATATACAATTACATATAATAATAACATAAAGGGAGCCCCCTGCTTCAGCCTACCTTCCCAAACGCGCAGGATCCAGGAGTAGCCGGACCACGAGAGAGGCGACGACCGACCGAGGCAGCAGCCGAAGAAGCTCAAAATCGCGTCTGTGTGGGCCGCAGGGATTCAGTAGCCGAGATTTCAGCAACAGGAGGAGTATCGCGAGACCACGCGAGCCACACGGGATTTCGATCGAAATCCCGTGTGAATGGCGTAGTCTCGCGATACTTCCTCCGGAACCCGGAAGTGGGTAATTTTATTTATTTTTATTATTTTATTTATTTTTATTATTTTATTTATTTTTCTATTTTCATTTTTTATTAAAAAGCTGAGCGGGCCGCAGGCAAGGGGTTGGCGAGCCGCATACGCCCCACGGGCTGCCTGTTGGACAGGCCTGCTCTAACATATGGGGGCCGAAACTGGGTAAAACCTAAAGCATACCAAACACTGTGTAATGCATTATAGTTGGCCCTTTGTATTCACATATTATGTGTCCATGGAGTCAACAGAATTTTGAAGACAATCATAAGGCTGATGTGCCATGAGGCTGGGACACTGACTTCCTCAAGGTCACTCAATACATTTTTGTGGCTGAGTGAGTATTCAAATCCTGTTCTCCAGAGCTGTAGACCAACACTCAAATCAATACATAGCTAAAACACATGTAAAAGGCAAATTGCTGCTCTTGGAAGATCCCATGAAAGGCAATTCACCTTTAGATCCTATGGGGATAGGGAAACACTATGCATCCTGAGGTATTAGCTAGTTATTTGCTTTAAAATTGAGTCACAATGTTTACTGCAGTGAAGCATCAGGTATGGAAAGCCTTGGGAAATGTTGTATGATGAGGAACTTCCAGTGCTTGATTCCTCTATATCCTATCTTGTAATATCTAATACAAACTACATGTGATGGAACATTGTTTTTTCTGTCAGAACTTCATTAACATGATGAGGTCACATTATGTGATAATTTTTGTTACAGAAAAGATTGATGGGGCAATAATAGCTTTCCTTGAGTTCAACACCCACAAATCTAAAGGAATACAGGCAATCTCTGAGTTACAAACATTCGACTTACAAACAACTCATAGCTAAAGACAGAGTGATACAACAGGAAGTTGTAAGAAAACTACTCCTCGGAAGGGAAATTCACTCCTGGAAGAGTTATCACAGGGAAAAGGTGTCTCCACTGAAGCTTTCTCACCAATCCTTGTTTCCACAACAAGGTAATTTTTTCAAAATCCAATTCTCTCAGGGACGGAACGTGAGGTGAAATCTCCTGAACAGGGGTAGAGACAGCAAAACAAATACCACTGAGGTATGAACCCCTATAATAATAATAATAATAAATTTTATTTGTACCCCTCCACCATCTCCCCAAGGGGACTCGGGATGGCTTACATGAGGCCACACCCATCGATACAGTAAACACAATTTAACACAAAAGTACAATAGAAAATCAGAAAATAAAATAACTTAAAATACAAAAACAATGTAAATAAACAACACAAAACATTAAATACGGTGACCCAAAAGCTAAAAAAACCTTTGACATAGACACTGAGAACTGGGAAGCCCTCGTCCTTGAGCGCTCTAATTGGAGGTCAACTGTGACCAGCAATGCTGCGGAATTCGAAGAGGCACAAATGAAGGGCAAAAGGGAAAAAAATGTCAAGAGGAAGGCATGTCAAGCCAACCCTGACCGGGACCACCTTCCACCTGGAAAATGGTGTCCTCACTGCAGGAGAACATGCACATCAAAAATAGGGCGCCACGGCCACCTACAAACCCACTGCCAAGACACAAGAATTGGCGGACCATCATCCTCAGGCTACGAGGGATCGCCTAAGTAAGTAAGTAAATGAAAAGGGGTAAATTCTTTTCTACCAATGAAACAAAACTTTGGTTACACTAACTCGCAATTGTCCAGCAATACTTTAAAGAAGAATAGACAGGAAATAGTGTGGGTTGTTCAAATGTCTATATATATTTCTGAAAAGCCTTATTGTGGGGCTGTGATTTTAAAAGAAGCTTGGGGGCATTATGTTTTGGGTTTTTTTTGTTACGGGAAGACCAAAAATAGTAATTAGTTATTATCAGCTCCAGTGGCATAGTGGATTGAACTGAGGCTCTCTTTCAGGCAGAAGTCTGCTCATCACAAATAGCTGGTTAAATGATTTCCCTTGAGAAATGTTTGACATGGATAGAAAATATCTCTATCATTTTAGGACTGCATTAATGCTCTTCAATATTTCTTCATGCTGTCCCTTTAATTTTTGCACAGCAATGTCTATATCCTGTTTGTTGCTCTAGGGAGCCACTTGCCATTTGGAGCCATTGTCTTGGGGGAAAACATATTTCGCTTGTACTGACAAAATCAAAGGCATGTCTGTGCCATCAATGCAGTATCCTTTCTTTCCTCTAAATAGGCATTCGGCTTCTAAGATGGTATATGTACTGAAGTGTTATGGCAATCTGATATCAATTTAACTGTCTTGGTTCTATCCTATATAATTCTAGAATATTATTATTATTATCATCTTTTTTTCTACTTTTAACCCAATATAGGGACTCAAGGCAGCGAACAATGAATATGAAAAATGCCAATTAAAAAGCAATGCAAAGATATTAAAATATAAATTAAAAATACAGAATAAAACAAGTTATGCTATTAAAACCATGAAACATTAAAATATTAAAATGTACTAAAACTTTATAGCAACCTTAGAATTCCAAATCATATCATCTTTAAGAATAAGAATAATTTTAAAATTAATTGTTATCCATGTCTCTTTGCAATTTGGGGCAGGGCGCAACATAGTTAAAATGCATAGATTAAAAATAAAAATACTGATATTAAAAAACAAATTTAAAACACCAAAAATAATAAAATGCAAATGTAAAATTCATAGTTTAAAATTGATTGGCTATGCCTGCTGGAACAGATATGTCTTTAATTACGTCTTAAACCAGGGGTCGGGAACCTTTTTGACTCAAGGAACCATAAAAGCAAAATTGCAATAAGTTTTGTTTTTAAGGTGTTACATTGTTTGCCTTGTACATTAGGTACTGATTTTATCCTTATCTTGTATACTGCTGTTGGAGCTTTTATTTGAAATGACCTGACGGTTACTCAATAAACGTGACTGACTGACTGACTGAAACTGACTGAGAGCCATATATATAAAATATGTGTGTGTGTGTGTGTGTGGAGTATATACTGTATGTACATAGTCAACTTATCAAATCTGTATACCTTTATAAAGCGGAATGTTTGCATGTATGTATGTATGTGTGCGGAGGGCGGAAGGGCGGGAGGGCGGAAGGGCGGGAGGGCGGAAGGGCAGAAGGGCGGATATGTGGCAGCCACTTTCACAGGCCACTTTCATAGACCACAGCGACCAGCGCGGGTGATGGACCTGCACCAAACTTGGTACACATAACTGCCCTAACCCCCTTTACGTCCTGGTGCGGTTCGGGGGACATGACCCACGGATTATGGGATTTGTAGTACTTTCAAACACTTTGGTTCCCACAGACCACTGAGGCCACCAAAAAGGACCAATACAGACCACACTTAGCACACACAGCCCCCTGACCCACTCTACATCCTGGTGCAGTTTGGAGGAGGGTGGACCATGGATGATGGGACTTGAAGTACCTCTACTCACTTCCCAAGTCCGTTGCAACCCTCATCCAATCACTGATCGAGACCAAACTAGGCATACATAACCCCTATGACTGCCTTCACGTCCTGGTGAGGTTTGGGGGAGGACTGACAATGGATGATGGGATTTGTAGTACTTTCACACCCCTCTGTTCCCACAGACCACTGTGGCCCCCAACAAACACTGATAAAGACCACACTTGGCACACAGAGCCCCCATGACCCACTCTACATCCTGCTGCACTTCTCAAATGACCCAGGCACCGCCGGGTCCCCAAGCTAGTCCATAATAATTGTATTATTATTGGGGAAAGGAGGATATAACTTATCATCACAAAGTACAGAGTTAGGGATATACTCGCCGTTTAAGATGACTCGGCTTTCAGCGCCTCTGTAGTTTCCTGACTCCCTTGGGTTCAGCACCATGGCCGTGCCTCGAAGCAGGGGCTGCCACCAACGCACCCTCTCCATCTTGAATGTAGGGTGGGAGAGTCAATGTGTGGCCCAGGCCAGGTGCAGCATGCAGGCAAGGAAGGGAGGAAGGAGGTGCTGACAAGGCTTGCCAGCAACAGCAGCAGCTCGCTTGGAGGCTTCTGAGGAGTCGAGCGAGGTGGAGGGGGGGGGGTGAGCTGCCTTCGCCCTCCTTCGCCCCAAATTCTGCGCACGCATGACAGCTTCTGCGCACGCATGCCACAGAATGTGAGGTGAAGGAGGGCGAAGGTGGCACACGCAGCTGAGAGCCGGCATGTGAGGAACAGACGGAGAGCTTGGCGCTGGTCCCGCCTCCAGCTGAGCTTCGTGTCTGAAATTTGGGGCAAAGGAGGGCGAAGGCGGTGCACGCAGCTGAGAGCTGGAATGTGAGGGACAGGCGGAGAGCCAGATGCAATCCTCGAAAGAGCCACCTATGGCTCGCAAGCCATAGGTTCCCAACCCCTGTCTTAAATTCTGACAACTCTGTTAGTACTCAAAGCTCTTCTGGCAGGTCATTTCACAGTCTAGGGGTGGCCAATGACAAGGCCTTCTGGGTGCTAGCTGCCAATCAGATTCTGGCTGGTTGAAGTAAATGTCCTTCAGAGGACTTACAAGGGTGGTTCAAAAATAATGCCACACATTTTTTTCAGAATATATTTATTCATGATGGTTGAATATTTATTTATTTATTTATTATTCACTCTTATATTCCGTTCCTTCCAGCAGGCTCGGGGTGGTTTACACAATACATATAAAACAATCACAACACAAGTGAATAACAACAATACTAAAAGCATAAAAGACATAAAAGCATAAAAACACAACAACAGTACAAAAGCAAGCAACTGCAGAGCATCTGCAGTTCAAATTCTGGGCTTGACATCAATGCTTAGGGAACACTAAGATTAAAAGCTTGTCTAAACAAAGATGTTTTACAAGCTCTCCTGAACGGGGCCAGTTCTTTGATGGTGCGGATTTCAACTCCATCTTCGACGGGTTCACCTTCAACCGGCTGGTCCGCAGCCATCCAGTCACAGCTTCGAGGCATTGATGGAAACAATCGGGTACGGTCTCCAACCTGCCATCCATTCTCAGCACCAGCTGGGTGTCATCAGCATACTGATGGCACTCCAGACCAAAGTCGCGAACCAGCTGGGCCAGGGGGCGCATATAGATGTTAAACAATAGTGGGGAAAGGATGGCGCCCTGAGGGACCCCACAAGTTAATGGGAGTCTCTCGGACACCATCCCTCCCACCTCCACTCGTTGTCCCTGATCTTGGAGAAAGGAGGCCACCCATTTAATGGCAGTCCCCCTCACTCCTGTCACGGCTAAACAGTGGGTCAACAGCGCATGATCTACCGTGTCGAAGACTGCTGTGAGATCTAACAGCACAAGCAGCGCTGACCCGTCCTGGTCCAGCTGGCAGCGAAGTCGGTCTGTAATGGAGACAAGCACGGTTTCCGTCCCATGCCCAATACGGAAGCCAGACTGGAAGGGATCAAGTCCAGCTGTGTCGTCTAAGAACCATTGCAGCTGATCCGCTACTGCCCTCTCAGTCACCTTGCCCAGGAACGACAGGTTCAAAACCGAGCGGTAACTGGAAGGAACCGACGGGTCTAAAGTCAGTTTTTGAAGTAGCGGTCTTACCATGGCCTCTTTCAAACTACCTGGGAACACTTCTTGCTCAAGGGAGCTGTTAATTATCCTACCCAGGGAGTGTCGTAACCCCTCCCAGCAAGATCTAACTAGCCAGGAGGGGCACGGATTGAGGGAGCATGTTGTTGGTCTAGCTGCAACCAGTATCTCATCGACAGCTGCTGCATCCAGCAGTTGGAAACAATCGAAGGTGCGCCCGTCAAGTGGCAGTGGAGTCTCGAGTTCATTTACTGTATCAATTGTGGCTGGGATGTCCTGGCAGAGTCTCGAAATTTTGTCGGTAAAATACCTCTGAAAAGCCTCAGCTGTTGGGGCCAATTCCCTATCATTTTGGACAGTCGGATTTGTTGTCAATGACCGAATCACCTTAAATAATTGAGCTGGGTGTGAGCTAGGCCTTTTTAGCTTCCTTGATAGCCAACTCATAAACATTTTTAAATTGTTTATAAGCTAATTTCGAGGCTCTGTCACGGAGAACTCGCCACATGTCCTCTAGCCATCTCTTTTCCCTTTTCAACATCCATAGTTCCTCCGTAAACCACGGTGAACAGTTTACTCGGGGTCTGAGAGGGCGTCTGGGGGTGATTTCATCTAGAGCATTGGAGAGACTGATGTTCCAATTCTCCATTTGCTCCTCGAGTGAAACATTGGTAGGTTCCAAATCCCTCAGAGCATTCAGGAACCTTGTGGGTTCCATAAGTCTCCTTGGGCGAACCCAAATTTGCTCGGCACCCTTACAGGGTGAAATGATGAGTTCCAGCTGAGCTTCCAGGACATAGTAGCTGTAAAAGAAACATTCATTGTTGCTGGTAGTAACAATGAATGTTTCTTTTACAGCTACTATTTTTCTACATAGTCTCCATCAACTTGTATGGCCTTACAGCAGCATGGCACAAGTGCATGTATTCCCTTGTTCTGTATGAGCTCTTGTTCTATATGAGTAGTCACTTCCTCACTGCATCAGTGACATGCTTATCATCTTCAAAGTGAGTTCCACACAAAGCATTTTTATGAGGCCTATTGCGGCCTTCGCAAAGCTTGGCCTATTCATATTGAAAGTGTAGGATTACATCTTGTGTATGTTTGCTAGGCCTTGTCACTGTTAACAGGCCTCTTTGCAGCTTTTGGCCAGGGTTGTTGTTTTTTCCTAGGTGGGAGGGGCTCATCCTCTTAATTTTCCTTCCAGAAATCACCTCATAGCCTTCCTGATTCACCACCTAGGATTTTGCCTCCAAAATTCATCCCAGAGTCCCATCCAATCAGTGTCTCAGGATTTGCCTCTAATTTTAAAGGTTATAAAAGGGGGGAAACCACTCTGTTTGCTCAGTGACTGCCAGGGACGTATGAATGAGTTTTGTGGGGCAGTCAGCTCCTGCCTGCCACCTTCTTTTAATATATAAATCCTGCCAGAGTCCATCCATCCATACTGGTCATATCAGAAGGCTTGGGTGAAGGATGTGGGACTTTGGCCACCTTTGACAGCCCTGGACTCAAAATAGGAAGGACTCGCCCTTCACCTTATAGGAATCCAATGGCTGAAGTCTGTCTACCATCTGTGGCTGCTGACCAGAGACAAAGAGAAGGAGAGGCAATCACCATCCATTGTCCAAAGACTGAAGAAAGGGACTGTAAGCCTGTTTTTGAGTTCTGCAAATCTTTGGACTTTGTAACTGTAGCGGAAAATTTAGGTTATGGGCTCTGCAACCAAATACCCAAATTTTCCGCTAAATAACTAATCTAGCTATGTGCCTTGTAGAGAATAAATCCAGTTAACTTTCTCAAGAAACTTTGGTCTGTGGAGTTTTTGGGACCCTCTCCCATAGAGGAAGGCATCAGCATCCCCTGGGCATAGGATCTTGACAGGAATTCACCCGGTCACTCCCTTTAGGCTCAGGTGTGACTGCAAAAGGCCCAATGAGGTGAAAGTCTGTCGGTAGGCCACAAAACTCTGGAGTTATATTAAGACCTCATGTTTTGGTTGGATCTCCAGCACTTTGTTCCCAGCCCCGGCCTTACAGTTTACATTTGCACTAGCCTTTGTCCTGCCCTATTAATCTCAAATCTGCTCATGTTTAATGATGTCTTACATTTTATTGGTTTTATTGTTTGAATATAGTTGATATATGTTTTGAATTGTGTTATGTTGCAACCTTTGTTTATATTGGGTTTGGTCCCCATGTAAGCAGCCCCAAGTCCCTTCAGGGAGATGGAGGGGAGATATAAGAATAACATTATTATTATTCATTTATATTGATTTTAACAGTATGGTTTATTGTCAGGCTAGCCGAACGGTGAATTTCTTTATTCAGGAACATAACAGTTGAAGCCAAAAAGTACTGTCCACAGCCACCCCAGCCCTTTTATACCCCTACCTTGGGAACCATCCCTTCACCCCAGTCTCACGGGGAGGCGCAGATCCCACGGGAGCGGCCCTATCTCTCTGCTCCCAGCCGGCCAGCTGGGGATTGTTATGGCTAGGGTGCTGGTCGGGATCTGGATCCCATCGGCCTTGTTGATGGCCGTGGGTATCGATCCCTGACAGTTTATTAATCTTAAAAAGTAAAGAAGTTCACATAAGTGGAGATCATGGTGCTTTAGAGACTGATAAGAAGAAAAGTCCCCTGGATATATCAGAACCGAGAAACAACTGGGTTTCCTGTTGAATTCCATAAGAGAACATAATTCTCAATTCCTTTCATTGCTTTGCATATGCCAATGATTCCCATGTCAAGGGTGCCATGTATTGACTCTGTTCTTTTTATTGCATATGTTAAAAGAACTATCCAAAGTGTTGAACCCACTATAGGCTCCGTGACTTGATACATTGGCAGCCCCATAAGGGAAGTGCATCCTCTCTTTCAACAGAGAAGCTCCTCTGGATAATGCTTTGAAATTAGAATTGAGCAGCAAATATTAGAAATACATAAAAGTATGCACTGCACCACTAAACTCAAAATACATTGAACAAAAATTACCAGCAGCTGTAGCATTGAATAGAACATTGCAATACTGCCACTCTTTATATAGCTCTTAAATGTTATGAGTGGAAGAACTGGGAGTCAATTTCTCTAGAGGAATGGCAACACCCAGTGGATAATATATAGTCGATATTTCCTTTTACTGCCTTCTTTGTCATTCTGAAAAGCTCCAGTGAAAGGGAAATTGGGATTAGCTGGTGCTTATTAAGATTTTGAAAGGTTTGGTTAACTAAGTCAAACACTCTGAAGGCACATTAGACCTGTTTGTTTTTCCTTATGAATATATGTTTCTATGTACAATCTGTGTAATCCAACTCTAGTGCACTGTTTGGTTCAAAACAGAAACTAGACTGTATCGAGCAAACAGTGAACGGGCGAAAGACCAATAGGGCAAAGGAATTGATTAATTCTCCCACATAGTTTCACTCTCTTGTAATTTTCTTTTGAAAAGGCTTTAATTCCATGACGGGCAGTAACAAGATATACTGATGAGGAAGGACTTTTTTTGTGTGCCAGGGATGGAATCTGAAGACAGCCAATGCACGTAGTTCTGTTGATGAAGCACAGCATTAAAGTTACTGAAGGCTGCTCAGATGGGAGACCGCCCGGGATCCATATGCTTTCACAGAGCTCAATATAATAATGATAAAACTTTATTTATATCCTGCCCCATCTCCCAATATGGGACATGGAGCGGCTAAGAACAAAAAAGGCAAATACTCAATGCCAATAAGTACATAGTACATACAGACATAACTTAATAAGAAGTATTTAAAATGCAACCACATTCAATAATAACAATTATAATGAACTATACAACACAATATCATACCAAACAGTGCCTATAGAGAATGCTTCTAGAACATGGCCATATAGCCCGAAAAACTACAACAACCCAGTGACTATACTGTTAAAAGCCATATTCCTATTCCAACAAAAGGGACTAGGACAGCAATTGGTGTTTTGTAAGCTGAAAATGATCTTCTGGTCACTTCTGATTGCATTTTGTAGTTTTGGTGCAGCTGCTCAAGAGACCTAGGACTAGAAAAATTACTCCCAGAACTTGTCCACTCCAGCATGCCACGGGCAAAATGTTCATGAATATGTGGACATACATGGGTTTCTTGGCAGCTCAGAAGAGAAAAAATTATTGTGACTGTATACATGCAGAATCAATGTGGTGTAATGGTTTGAGCACTAGACAACAACTCTGGAGAGCAGGGTTCAATTCTCTGCCTCACCATGAAAACTCACCGGCACTTACCATTCCCATCATGGGCACACAATTGCTGGGGTTCATCACATATAATGATGCTATCAAAAGTGCCAGAGTGATTAGAGAAGAGAGAGACAAAGGAGGAATAATTTCTTTTTTCCCCTCCGCTCTCCCATGTTCCCCTATAATGTGCAATTTTGTGGCCAATGATAGCCAATAATGTGAGGAAATGATGGGGATGGTAGAAATGTCTGCCCAGTGGTGCTGAAATAGATTTGCCAGTGTTGGTCCATATGAAGTGTCCCACTGTTGGGCTGGCTCAATGTGGACACCCATCAACCACCAAGCTTGCTCAGGATCAGTCTGTATGGACTCCCGCAGCACTAATTCAGAGAACCCAACTCCAGATCAGTGGCCAGTGTAGATGGACCTTAAGTCTATTTCATCAGATGCATTAGTGCAGGGGTGGTCATTACGGGGATCGGGAGCACCTAGGTGATCTTCGGCCCTCTTCCAGGTGATCTTTGGGCCTCACCAGCCGGATGGCACGCTCCTGCCATGCGCGCACACGTGCGCTCCCGCCGCCGCCTTTGCGGGGCTTCTTTTGCCAAAATGAGGCTTTAGTGGGCAGGCCCTGGCGCTAGTCTTGCCACGTATGGTGTGGTGACATGACCGCCCATTGGTTGCTGCTGGGGGGGGGGGAGAGCAAGGCGAAGGCATGCGCACGGATAGGATGCGAGGCTGTGGGAGGGATGGAGGGAATGTGTGTGTGTGTGAGAGAGAGAGAGTCAAGGAGAGAAGAAAGAAACCCGGAGAACTTTTTCAGATCCTTTTGGCAGACATGCAGGCGGGCGCTGGAAGGAGAGAGGGAGAGAGAGAGAGAGAAAGAGGCGAAGGAGGCCGGGCAAAGTGGGGCAAAGCCAAGCAAGCCCCGCCGCAGACCCTGCTGCTGCCCTCGGGACTCCCATTCCAAGCCGAGACCTGGGCGAGCGAGCTGTGTGGGGCTGCTTTCTTTCCTTGGTTGGGGGTGAAGAGAGAGGGCTCCGCCATGTTCCTGGGTCTGAACCCGAGGAGGAGGGGGCTGCGGGGATGGAGACTCCACTTGCTGCTGCTGCTTGTGCCCTCGCCGCCTTTCTCCGCCTCGCCCTCCCTTGCCCTTGAAGGAGAAAGGCAGCGAGGGCCCACAGGAGAGAGAGAGAGAGAGAGAGAGAGAGAGAGGAGAGAGAGAGAGGGAGAGAGGGGGTGGCTCTTCAGAGCTGGCTAGGAAGAGCCCCTCTCTCCCCCCCTCGTGAGCATGGACTGCCACCAGTGGGAGGGGTCCTCCTTCCTGCCAGCCCTCCACTTGGGCGTCCTTTCTGAGTGACACCCTCAAAAGGAAGGAAGGAAGGGCACCCCCCCCCCCCACCGGCTGCATCTGTCACTTTGGGGAAGCACCTCTTCCACTCTTCCTTCTCCTGCCCAGATAAAGAAGCCTCAAGGGAGGAGGGGGGAGGCTGCCGTGGGGGGGGGGGGGCTCCAGCCTCACATGGGTCCCTCTCTCGGTTGAGTTTCCCGGCCCAGGCAGCAGCCAGGAGGCCCCTCTTCCCAGCCATGCGCCTTCCGAGCTGCCGCTGAAGCCATATCTGGCCGGAGCGCTGGCGGGTGCGCCTATAAATACCCTCCTGCTGCGTGCGTGGGAGGGGCCTGCTGTGCACACAAGAAGCAGGACAGGATGGGGCTTCCTGCTTTGTAAAAGCACTCAGCAGGAAGGAGGAAGGCAATGAAGACATTAAGAGAGAGTGCGCGCGCAGGCAAGGAGGGTCCCCTTCCCGGGTGTGCGCGGCGGCGAGTTCGTGGGCAGGCAAGAAAGAAGCCCCGCGCAGATGGAAGGCTGCAGTAGAAGTGTGTGCGCATGTGTGCACGCGCATGCTCACATGCACAACAGGTGATCTTTTCAACTTGATTGTTCATATAGTAGCTCGCATGATGAAAAAGTGTGGGCACCCCTGCATTAGTGCATAGAATGGAAGTTTAGGATCAAAATTTTAGAGGGATATTTAAGCCCCTTCCACACAGCTGAATAAAAAAAACCACATTTTCTGCTTTGAACTGGAATATATAGCAGTGTGGACTCAGACAACCCAGTTCAAAGCAGATAGTGTGGGATTTTCTGCCTTGATATTCTGGGTTATATGGCAATGTGGAAGGGCCCTTAGATACTACACCAGAATACATGTTACAAACTAGTCTAAAATGCTGACTCAGTGTAGGATGGTTTTGAAACCTGATGCATTAGTGTTGTCACCATCATTTATTTATATTAACTTTATGCAGGAAGATGCACATAAAAGTACACCAAGAGCAACAGATTCCTACCCTGAGGGGCTTACTGTCTACTCTAGCAAAAATATATATTTCCTGCTTTGTGGGGTTGGCTGTTCCTAATTATTAATGCAAGCAATGATATTTTGGTTATATCCAAGATTCAGGAGAAATGCAGTAATAGTTCAGAGATAAACCCCAAGAGGATTTTCTTCAAGGCAGTTCTGCAATGCATGTCTGTATTTGGGGGGGGGAGGACACAGGAGAGCTTTTGTGCAGCCGTCTATTCATTTCCAAGAAGCTTATGAAGGGAAGCATCCTAAAGGATTGGGCCCCAAAGGAACCACAGAGAGACAGCCAGAAACAAACTAAAGGAAGGATTGTGATGTATCACATATCTGATGCACATCTCCCTTCCTCACCAGTGCAACCATTGTTAAATAATAAATAGTGTAAAATTAGAATTTTACTTCAACTTCATCTCTAGCCCAAGGAGATAATTAAAACATGCTTTTCTCAGAGACACAACAAACAAAAAGATTTCGCCTTAAAGGCCGATGCAGTGTTTGGTTGATCGTCTGATTGTTATGTTTTGTCCAGAGTATTACAATTTGCCTTTAAAAAAATAGGTCATCCTAGAATAGAATATAGCTGAAATAACACAGCATATTGTTGGTTAGGAAAAGAAGAAGTTAACATCAGAGCAAAAGAATATCAGATTAAATTCCTCTCCCATTTATATATTTGTTTCCTAGCATAAGATAGACTCAAGAGTTCCTCAGTTCTAAATTCTAATCTGCACATTTTTCATGTGGCATTAAAGTGCTTTCTGTGAAAAAGGAAAGGCTCAGAATATTTCAAGGGACCAGCTTTGGGGTGGCAAAATGAGGTTTAAGCATTAGCTCCAGCCTGTGAGTTGCATTTTCTCCATGCCTGGATTAGGAGAAAGGAATTTATTTATTTATTTATTAATTAATTATTCAATTTTATATTCCGCTCCTCCCTGCAGGCTCTGGGCGGATTACAGCATATGATAAAAACATACAATAAAAACATACAATAAAACACAATACATGACCATAGTAACAGCAAAGATTGCGGTTCTTAGCTCAGGCGTAAGCACGCCGATTACATTCGGATTTAGCTAAACGCCAGCCTAAAAAGAGCAGTCTTACACGCCCTTCGAAAAGGGACAAGTTCTGGGATCACCCGAATGTGGCCAGGAAGCGAGGTCCAGAGCACTGGAGCCGCAGCAGAGAAGGCTCGCTGTCTCGTACTGGACAAATGGCAGGAGCGGGACGATGGAATAACCAACAGGTTCTGCTCTTCTGAGCGTAGCGATCTTGGGGGAACATACGGGATAAGGCGGTCCCTTAGGTACACAGGCCCTAGACTGTGTAAGGCCTTAAAGGTTAAAACCAGCACCTTGAAGGCAATTCGGTACTCGATGGGAAGCCAGTGCAGTTGCCGAAGGATGGGAGTGATGTGCTCCCTCACTGGTGCTCCCACCAGCAAGCGAGCAGCGGCATTCTGCACTAGCTTGAGTTTCTGGATTGTCAACAAGGGAAGGCCGACGTAGAGGGCGTTACAGTAGTCCAGCCTCGAGATGACCGTCGCTTGAGAGTGAAGAATGTGCTTTTCTTTTGTCTTCCAGTTCACTGGAACACTCCTAATTTTAGCAGGGATAACATTTGGATGAGAGGTTGAAACCGAGCACAGATTTAGGGTCCTGCCTTAAGGGTGGGGACCCTATGCTCCTCTAAATGCGAGGGTCTTGATGGAAAAACCTTGGCAAGCGATCCAAAGCACCTTGGAAAACCCCAAATCCCCAGAGCAATATCTCACCAAGATCCGGAAGTGTGCCAACGAGAGAGGACTGTCCCAGCTGAGAAAGGATGACAGCAGCAATCATTCGTCATTCTGACATGTTTATTTCAAAATTTTCCAGTATTTTATACATTTTCCAAAACAGACAGTTTTCAAACCTCCCGCCTGCCTGCCTCAATTGGCTGTGGATCTGAACAAATGGGAAGAGAGAGAGAGAGAGAGAGAGAGAGAGAGAGAGAGAGAGAGAAATGGATGGAACAATGAGGTCGGAACTTTACAGATGAGATTAGATGTGTTAATGAAGTTTGATTGACAAGAGAAGACCTCCTGGAGTCCTCAATCTTGCCACCTATCGTTGGATTTTTGGAGTAAATGTTTTTCCTGATAGTTCCAGCAGTGTCCAGACTTTGTCAATTCCTGCAGGTATGACATTCTGTGGTGTGATTCATTGAAATGTGTAAGAGAGTCAATAATTTTGTATTGTGGCTAAATCCTGAGATTCAACTCTCAAGAGATGGCCCTTCCTGGTAAATAATAAAAGTCTGCCAGGTGATCCACAACCTTCTGATTGGCAACTCAGAAATCAGAGTTTGTGGATCTTTGTGATTAATCATCTTGCCCTGGGATAGTCCAGGAAAAGAGGCGGATTATCACCTATTTCCATGCAAAAAGAGTTCTGGTATTTTGAGTCATACAGTTTTGGTCAGCAGTTGCGGCTTTGCTATTTTTAAATGTACATTTCATGAGGGAAGGGGGGGCATGCGGGGAAGAATACTGTACATTGAAGCCCCAGGGAAGAAAATATCATCTTCTAACTCTGTTCATCATGTTTATTTGCCCATCTAATGCAGTAAATTCATGAAGTCCAGGAAAATGTTGGGGAAAAAGTCCAAGTTTGGGGGTCCATACAGGCATCTTTCTGAAGTGAGGACGGGGGAAGAGGGACTCTGGTGGGTGAATTTCCTGATGGAAAGAGTCCAATAACACAGTTCATGAAGATAGGGAAGAAGATTATTGGAATTAGGGTTGCCACTTTTTGATATAAGAAATAAGGGACATTTACGGGTTTTTTCACAAAAATAAGGGACACTTCATTAAAAACTTGAAACTCAAACGTTAGGTAGAAATAGTTTTACTAACAGAATAAGATAATGATTGAAACTCACAAAAGAAACTGACTTACACCCTCTTAACAGGACATGGTATGTTTCTGCATGCTTTGTCATGCAGAAAAAACATTATTAGAACTACCTAATTTTCTCCATCTGTATTTAGTACTTGACTTTGCTGACTTTAAAAGTGCACTGTCTAAACATTAAAATAAAATAAATTTTATAAGACAGTACATCTTCATGATTATTATGTCAATAGTTAATGGTATAGTATAGTATGGGATACACAGCATTGGGATTCACAGCTAGGCCTATTTTAAGAGTAACTCTCAAGCAACCAGAAACTATCTTTATCCAACATGATCCAACATTCCCCTTGGGTAACGGTTAATTAGTCTACTATACTTTGAAAAAGTACTGTATCGCCTCTTCCTTCCAACGGGGACGCAGGCTGCCCTGCGAGTTGGAATCCCCGGGCAGGCATTGCCGTGGAAACCACAGCGCGCACCTTTGTCTGGTCAACCCCGCCCAGTCCTGTCCGCTAGTCAAAAATAAGGGACAGGGCCTGAAAAAAAGGGACACAAATTTTAAGGCCAAAATAAGGGACATCCCTTAGAATAAGGGACATATGGCAACCCTAATTGGAATTGATGTGCAAAAGGTCCTCTGATACTTGGAAAACTGTAGATCCCAAACTTGTCATTGGGTCAGGCATTGTGGGGTTAAAAAGTGGGGGAAGGGTCTTTGGTGCTCAGCAAGGAAAGGAGAAAAGGGTTTGTATTTTGAAACTGCTGTTCCAATGCTGCGAGGGCTTGGTCCTTGGAAACTACAAATCCCTGCCATGGTGGGTTTTGGCGATCTGGTCTGCTGGCATCTTGAGTCCACACAGTGAGCTCATGGAATGCGGACTTTCTCAGAGACCCAGAATCCAAAGATGGGGCGCTGGAACTCCCTGCCGCTGGATCAGTCAGCTGGCACTTTAGAAAGATAATACTTAAACAAGGTTATTCCCGGGGCACAAGGTATCATTATGGAAAGGAGAAAAAGTTGCAAAAGAGGTTCCCTTTTATTGGAGGATTTGCTATAACGTTAGGAAAGAGGAAAGGATAGACTGAGGCTGTTGCTGAGATCACGTAACCCAGCCATGCTGGCCCAATGGGGCACTTTGGAACTGTGGAACTCCCTGCTGCAGGCCAATCCAACTTGGAAGCAGGGGGTCCTCTGGGGGGCTCAACTTCAAGGTCAATGACACCTACAGTTACCAGATACTGCAGGCTATATTCAAAGGAAGACGCTAGTAAAGCTCCGAGGATGCATTGCCTAAGAAAACTCTGTGAAATTTATGGGGTCACCATAAGCTGAGACGCAACGTGTAGGCACATGCCCAACATTGGTGTTTCTGAGGATTCCTGCAGTCATAGGCCAAATTCCAAAATACCATGATCTGGAATTTTGGAATGGGTTTAACCCATATTGGTGGCACAATGGGTTAAACCCTTATGTTTCCGAACTGCTGACCTGATAGTTGGCAGTTCAAATCTGTGAGACGGGGTGAGCTTCCATTTGTCAGCTGCAATTCCTGCCAATTTAGCAGTTCAAAAACATGCAAATGTGAGTAGAGAAATAGGTACAGCTTTGGCGAGAAAAGGCAAAGAGACACTCCAAGCAATCTTGCCGGCCACACAACCCAGAGGCCACAATACAGGTACCTCGGCTTGAAAATGGAGAAAGCATCTCCGCAGAGCTAGAGATGAGCACTGCCTCCAGAAGCTGGAAATGAAAGAAGTCTCTGCCTTTGTGCTTGTGTGTCATTGTATATGATTGTATAGGATTGTAAAGGCATTGAATGTTTGCCTATGTATGTAAATGCTGTAATACACTCTGAGGGGAGAAAGGTGGAATATAAATTATTATAATTATTATTATTATTATTATTGAGTAGCCTTTAGTTTCCCAAAGTATCATAAAATTAGATCCATTCCGGAAAGGCATTTTTATTTTTTGTAATGTGTTGTTTTATGTTAATTATATTGTTATTGTTTAATATGTTGATATAATTTCACCTTTATTTTATGTGTATTATGACACTATTACGTGCTATTGTGTAAGACACCCTGAGTCCTTTTGAGAGATGGTAGTGGGATACTATTATTATTATTATTATCTTGTGCCAAAGTCCTCATAATATTAATTTTTTTTCCCAATTACATATTCTTAAAAAAAATATTTTTTTAAAGAATATGATTCAAATCAGTGTTTCAACTGATTTGAATCATTTAACACAATAATTGTTTTGTTATATAAGTAGGCATTAATATGATTGCTTTTAAAGACTGCTTTTAAATAAGAATGTCAAGTCTTTCAATTTTGCACTTGGCTTTTAAGTTTTCACTTACCTCAGTTTTCAAAAACATTTCATATTTTTATGCTGGCACTACTGCATTTCTATTACTAGGAAACCCAAAACAGAAATAAAGAGAAAACTCTTCTTTTGCTCGAGAAACAACATCTGCCACTGGAATTAAATGTGTTTCCCAAACTTATTTTAGACCAGCATTCTGGATGATTTTCCGTGGGACAGAACTGCACAGTAATTGTACAGATGACATATTCATGGTGCCTGAATTTCAGGCAGTCCTCAAGTTGCAAACAAGCTAGGTTCTGTAAGTTTGTTCTTTTAAAAAATAACTTCGTTAAAAACGTTTTTAAAGTTACATTTCAGCGGAGACCCCGTTTCCCCATGATATCTCTTTCAGGAGTGAATTTCCCTTCTGAGGGGCAGATTTCTTTCACTTCTTATCTCTTTTTAAAAAAAAGATTTTATTGGTTAAAATAACATAACAATAACATAACAAGACGTCGACATACCAAGTACACACACACAAACTTCACTACCAGGGATAGAGTGGGGAGGGGAAGGGGAGAGGGGACACTGGGGGTGGATAGGGGTCTCACATGCATCCTAATAAAACCATACCTAGACTAACTTAAAACATACTGGTTAACTTCACCCAAGAGTAGCAAATTATACATTTAAGGTAGGCGCTTATACAACCTTCAAGGCTTAAATCCAGTAACCTTTCAACATAATGTTCTTTTCTTTTTTAACAAAGTCGATCAGCGGGCCCCACGTTTCTTCAAATCTTTTTATCGGACCCTTTCTCAAAAGTAGGGTCAGTTTGTCCATTTCCGCGACATTCAATAGTTTATATAGCACCTCTTCTGAGTCTGGTATTGTCCTTTCCCTCCAATACTTGGCGAGGGTAATCCTGGCAGCTGTCGCTATGTAAATTAACAGTCTTTCTGTTCCTTTAGGCATCTCCTCTCCCTCTAAAATATTCAAAAGAAATAATTCAGGCTTGTACACAGTTTTTTTCTGTGTTACTACTTCCATTAATTTATGTATTTTTTTCCAATATTTTGATATTTCCCCGCACGACCACCATACATGGTAAAATGTACCCCTATTTGTTAGACACTTCCAGCATGAGTCGTTACCGACCTTGTATATATTGTCCAGCTGGGCGGGCGTCAGATACCACCTATAGACTACTTTATATAAATTCTCTCTCAGAGAATTAGCACATGTGAAATTGCGGTTATTTTCCCACATTTTCTCCCATTTCTCATGGCTTATAGTATGGCCTAGATTCTTATGCCATTTTTCTCTATAGTCTAGTGCCGGGCACTTTTCATATGTATTCCTACTGATAAGTTTGTATAATTTGCTAGTACTTTTCCCATCTGACTGTAGGAGGGTTTTCCCCCAAATAGTAGGGGTATCTTCCCATCCTACTTCCCTGTCTTTATGAAATTTTGCTTTTATCTGGTTATATTTCACTTCTTATCTCATCCCATTTGTATCTATGAATTTTTTTTAAAGTTGGATGTTTGTAACCCAAGGACTGACTGTATATACATCAAGCAGCAGAGCTTTCTTCCAATATGTCAAACTAACACTCGTAACACCATTAAAATCCCACTTGGTGAGACTCATCTGCTTTATTTATCATATGTTTCATCTTCCTTATAGTTTAAGTTGAACATTATTGAAAAACTCTTTGCTGAATTATGATTCAATAAAAAACTGAAAGCAAGACCTGACAATTCTTAATGCTATAAAGATAATGTAATAAAGTCTAATATGATTATATGGTACTCTGTTAAAACAACCAAGATAAAAGTGTCCATGTTCAGAGCTTCTTATTTGGTCTCTTCAGTACAGCCTTTCTTTCTCTGTATGTGAAGTGGACAGAGAGACACAAAATGTAAAATTTAGCCACAGGCAAAAACAGAATGCAATGGGAGAAACATATGTTTTGTATGCATCTATATACAGCTATATAAAGGAGCTTAAATACTAGTGCCTCTAGTATTGGATTATGTCCGTGTGCCGGAAACAGTAGATTGTAATCCACAAAAGGCCATGCTAAAATAAAAATATTCATTTCGGACTTCTGATAATAGTGTTTATATCAGAAGTCTCCTTGAGAAGCTCTCTAGAGCAGTGATTCTCAACCTGTGGGTCCCCAGATGTTTTGGCCTTCAACTCCCAGAAATCCTAGCACCTGATACAATGCCTGGGATTTCTGGGAGTTGTAGGCCAAAACACCTGGGGGCTCACAGGTTGAAACCCACTGCTCTAGAACAAAGCCACCATCTGTGGAATATGCAGGTTCGCAGTCTGGGAGTGATCCTGGACTTATCGCCGAGCCTGGAACACCAGGTCTCGGCGGGGGCCAGGGGAGCTTTTGCACAGCTTAGGCTCGTGCACCAGCTGCACTCGTACCTTGGGAAGTCTGACTTGGCCACGGTGGTACATGCTCTGGTTACATTCTGTATAGACTACTGCAACGCTCTCTATGTGGGATTGCCTATGAAGACTGCCCGGAAGCTGCAATTAGTTCAATGCTCGACAGCCAGATTACTAACAGGAGCGAGGTACAGGGAGCATACAACTCCCTTGCTGTGCCAGCTCCAGTGGCTGCCAATTAGCTTCCGAGCACAATTCAAAGTGCTGGTTTTAACCTACAAAATCCTATACGGTCCCGGCTGAGTTTACCTGTCCGAACATATTCTCCCCTATAAACCCTCAAGAGTATTAAGATCGTCTGGAGAGGCCCTGCTCCTAGTCCCGCCTCCTTCGCAGGCACGGCTGATGGGGACGAGGGACAGGGCCTTTTCTGTGGTGGCCCCCCAGTTGTGGAATTCCCTCCCAAGTGAAATTAGATCTGCCCCCTCCCTCCTGACTTTTAGGAAGCTGGTGAAAACATGCAAAAGGCCTTTGCACAATGAGGGCGGGGATCACTAACTGACTAAAGCCGGTCTGAGTCCCTCTATTGAGGTGAGAAGGTCGGGGTACAAAAGTTATAAATAAATAAATAAATATGTTGGTCCATTTATAGCTTGGACTGATGATCAAATCCCTTCTGGGATTGGGAACTCGAAAGTGGTTCACAAAAGTTCAGTTCCTGCCTTTGGTGTCCTAGTAAGGTTTTGTCTTTAAAGTTAATTCCTAAACAATAATAATAAAAAAACTTTATTTATACCCTGCCACCATCTCCCCGAAGGGACTTGGGGCAGCTTACATGAGGCCAAGCCCGTCAAATACAAATACATCAGTGCATCAACAAAACAAGCAAGCAAAAACAATATAAATAATATAACTAAACGTAAAGCAATAACACAGAAGAGATTTAAAACACTATGGCAGGGCCAAATGTAATACATTTTAAAATTTAATAAACAAATGGGCATGTGCAGAGTAGGGTATGTCTAGACATGGGGGTTTTAGAGAGTGATGTAGGAAGATCAATCCAACAGGTAGATAAAGTGCTTCAGAGGACATATAGAGGGAGATTAATCAGATCGGACAATTATTTCCTTTATTCAGGGAAGGCACATTTGAATAGCCATGTTTTCAAGCTCCTCCGAAAGTTTTTCAAAGTGGGGGCTTGTCTGATATCTTTAGGGAGTGAGTTCCAGAGTCTGAACAAACAAGACCATGATCTAAGGTCCAAAAAATTGTAGACCAATATTTTTGTTAATTTATGACTATGAAGTCTTTGATGCCATTTAAACAATTTTCAGCGATGTTCGTTTTATAATGATAACTTGTATCGCTAAACTCTGTTTCAATATTTGCTGGTGCATCTGCATCCAGGCCAATGATGTCACTTACTTTTAGGGAGTTGAAAGGCATACCACCCCCCTCCTGTGTCAGCTCCACCCTAACCCTAACCCTAACCCTAGAAAAGGCTGGAATATATTTTCTAATCCGCCCCGAGCCTGCAGGGAGGAGCGGAATATAAGATTGAATAATAAATAAATAAATAAAAGCCAAAAAGTGAGTTATAATAGCATAGGCTGGCCTTACATTATCATGGAACACAAATAGGATACCAACTTGTGTGCCATAAGTTATTTCTGAATTCCTTGGTTTGGGTTCTACCCTACATAAAGGGAAGCAAGACCTGAATGAATGCACTCAAAGAGGCATACATTTTTTCCCTAATTCTTGTGCTTGCATTTTAATGAAAAATTTTAATTCATGGTTATGTGCCTTATCCGCTGTATTAAAAGCTTTGCTGTTTGGTTCTTTCTGAGCACAAACCTCACTGCTCAAGAAATGATCTTGCAAAATTGCTCCAAGCTCCCAGTTCCTATTTTTACCACCAAATTTGCCTGCAGCTGCCAGTTTGAATTACTTCCATTTACTTTATACTTAGAAAAAAATCCGAAAGCTACTCTAAATGGAAGAAAGTAAAAAACAAAACAAAACTAGAAGGGTTCATGGGTTTCATTTACCCCAGTGTTTGGTGAAATTCTGGTTTGTACGGATTTTTTTTTTAAAAAACCAACCAAATATATGCACCTAGAACTTTTAGTCTTCATGGTATTCTTTCTTTCAATGCTGCTTTAGAGAGAGACAAGAAATCTAGCTGACTGTCATCCAATTACTAAAATCTTGCTCAGCAAAATGAGTTGTGACATATATAGATGCAAAGTCTAGTAGTGCTTTTCCTCGAATCTCATGCACTTTTTTGGGCAGAGTTGAAAAGTTCATTTCAAGATTACTTTTAGACACCCCCCTGCCCTCCATCCCTCCAGTTGCATAAAGTAAACATTGCAGTTTAAAAGACTGCCTGCGATATAGCTGAAAAACAGCAGAATAAAACAGATTCAGAAGAGATTTTATTGAGAAAACATGAATACTTAATCTCTTCTGGCTTCTGGCAAATGTGCAGTTGCCCCTGTCCTGCTAGAGGGATACCAGTTTTTATATCTAACTGGAAAGGGGACAAACTGGGTAGAATGAGATGCCATGTGAATTGAAAACTACCATTAGAAGATGCAGGGAGGAGAGGCATGTTCAAACAAAGGGAAATAGTTGCCCAGAGCTGGAGGAGTTTCTTTTTTGCGACAACCATTCCCTGAATACTGGCTATGTTGTTTTCCAGGAATTACAGTCCGAAACCGTATCCCACCCAAGCTTTTTCCCAAGATCTGTTGAGAGAGGCATCCCTGCAGAAGATCCAACTCACTGCTCCTGTATGACCACCTTATCCAAGTGTTGTTAAACATGGCACCCCCTCCCTGATAATTTATAGTTCACCCAGAATACCTAAACAAGTTGAAATGATTTATTTTCCCATTTTTGTGTGATCTCTGCAACCCTCACAATGGAACAGCAGTTCCAAACGTCTCTCAGAAGCTTATTTCTCATTTTAGAAATTTTTATTAAGAATTTGTAGATATGCACTGATTCATAGAAGCGCATATACGGACCAGGTTTCCAGCAGCAAATCTCTTGCAAAGGCAAAAGCTCTCCATTCTTTTAATAAAATGCAACCCTCTTTACAACCTTTGCCTACATTGTATACCTTCTTTGCAGCCTTTGCCCATATTGTAGCTTTGCCTTCCTATGCAATGCAATGCAATGCAATGCAATGCAATGCAATGCAATCTCTCTCTCTCTCTCTCTCTCTCTCTCTCTCTCTCTCTCTCTCTCTCTCTCTCACACACACACACACACACACACACACACACCAATTTATATAAAATAATATTTCTGCTAGAGACAGTCATGGGGGTCATCACCTCCCTGTCAACCCCATGAAGGAATTTCATGGACATTTGGGTTGGGCAAATCCTTACGACAAAGGTGACCATCATTGTGTGTGTGTACAGCTCAGCAGGTGCTTTCCGTTCTCGATCTGATATCGCTGGAATTGTGTTTACTCAACTGATTGTCTCAATTGAGCTGACAGATGGCTGGTCATGGAAACGGAAACCCAAAATATGTGTACATATTGAATTCCTTTATTTTACATCCAAGGCTTGACTGAAGAAGATCATCACCTTTTCTTCTGAAAGCCCACGCCCTTGTTTTTCCCAAGAGATTTCCTCCCCTCTGGAGACTAAGACAATCAAAACTAATCCAAAATACAATCTTATTTCCTGATATGAACAATAGACTTTTCTGGGACTTGCCTCCTTGCTGGAATCTGACCCTGACAGCTGATTGGTTCTCCCTGGGTCAAACCCCCTTATCTCCTCCTCTCCACAAAGGAATCCTCACCTGAAGGTGAATGTCACTGCAGCGTCAGCTAAGAAAGGTGCTGTTTCAGGCCAGCCCTCCTGCTGGCCAAAGGGAGTGGGCAGAGCAGGAAACCTGAATAGCTTTCGACTGTATAAAACTCATGTCTTTGTACTGTATGGTTATGCTTGTATATCTTGCTACCCTATTTGTATCCTTTCTAACCAGACTGTGAATAAACTTACATTATGCGAACTACGTGCCCATGTGGGGTGCCACCTATTCAGGGGAGCATCCGGCTGCCAAAAGCCCCTTCTCAGTCTCCAGCCTCATGGAAGGCCAGCTGATTCCATGCATGCGTATCCGGTGCGGTGCGAGCAGGCCAAAACCGCCCGCAGTGGCTCCACGAGGCCAGAGACCGAAAAGGAGCATCTTGCAGCCGGAGGCGGAGCCTTCGCCCCCGGCCACCAAACCCTCCTCCTCAGTCTCCAGCCCCATGGAAGGCGGCCCGCCCTGTGCAGCACCAAATGCACACACGCAGAACCAGCTGGCTCCGTGCATGCCCACCCGGCATGGCGTGGAACCAGTTGGTTCCACGCATGCACATTTGGCGAGAGCAGCAGCGTGAGGAGGCTCACTGCATGAGGCCGGAAAGGAGGAGGGTTAGGCATTGTTGTTGGTGGGCGTGGGTGGTGGGTCACCAAAATAATGTTCGTTCGACGTTTACCATTGAAAATTACCTTAGTCTGGCCCTGCTTGCTGTGAAAGGAGAGTTATTCTTTCTTTACCAACTTTTCTAACCACTATATTGAAAAGGAAACTAACAGTCAGTACTGAAGAAAAGCACTTGGTCTCTGTAGAATTAAACTGAAATCAAAGCAAAGTAAAGCATTGTCAAAATAGCTATGCTTTGCTGGTGGTATGCATTGTTTTATGCTTTTAAATATAAAATAGAACACTTTTCTTAACCTTTCAAAACAGCAAACTGGTTACACTGGAAATGTTACTCGAGTAGCTAACATACACTTGTGTGTACCTCTGTCTGGACCCAACCTTGTGTATTCTTTTCCAGAAGTTGAATGATGATGATTATATAACTGTACATGGCACTTCACAACTAAAAATGCAACAAAACAATTCCCTGCCCTCAATTTTATAATCTAATTAAGACCGCAGTCTTTAGTGTGCTACAAGACTCTGCAAAGGCTAAAATACTTCTAAAGCAGAATGGGACCTTGTGGCTTTTCGAGTACTATTTGGTGCGATACTATTCAGCCACCGCCAGCATTAGGGCAACAATTACCTGCTGTAGAATTCATTTGGTCTGATGTATCTGACCAGCTTGCATAATCAGAAATGATTTTTCTTCAGTCTTCAAAGCTGTGAGGTAGTGTTGTGAAACTGCCTCTATGAGGCAAGAACTTTTTGTGTTCTGGGAAACTGTCATTTTCAAGCACATTTCCTGGATATGGTAATAGATGACATTGCTCACATGCATGTGATTTCACAAAATGTCAACATGTAAACTGACAAGAAGCAGATTATCACAAGGTGATTTGTATCTCAGTCACACAAATTAACCCTAAAGAGGAATTAAGATATGTAAAGCTTTGCAAGATTGTAGATGTTGGTAACTAGGGTGGACTTTGGCAGGCAAATATTGTGCTACATGGTTCTGATGTCTTTTGCTCCTAGATCTTTGTGGCTTGCAAAGCTCTCTCAGTTGCTTTATTTGAACCCTTATCTCCATTCTGCTCATGTTCAGTTATATCCTGTCTTTTAAATTGGATAGATTGTTTTTGCACACCTGAACCTTGAGCTGTGTTGCCTGAACCATCCCAAAATCGTGCAATAATTGCATAGCATGATTCCCAGCCAGTTTGCCAGCTGTTAGGATTTCTGAGAGTTGACTGATTTGAAATTTTGACTGATTTATAAGGCCATTAAAGAACTCCAGGAATCACTGAGGAATGTGAAAGGAACAACAAAGGGACGCTGGGAAACGCTGAGAGATGAGGAGTGCGTCAGCTCCCCCTGGTGGCCAGAAGTTTGCCTCTGTTCGTCTATATGTCGTATGTTCGTCTATATGTCATATGTTGAACTACAGGGATTGTCTGCAAGTATGCGTACTGTAATCCGCTCTGAATCCCCTTCGGGATTCAGAGCGGGGCTTCCTGCCACTCTCACCACAGCTTCTGGATGAGAGGCAGGGTGGAGGCCCCGCGGGCTCTCCCACCGCAGCCTTCTTCCACCAGCGCGGCTTCTTCCTTCTTCGCTGGCTGTCAATCGCATCACCCCTCAAGAGGCTGAGCCCTCCAAGGCCGAGCCGGGCCTGGCTCTTTTCCCCCCCCGGGCTGCTTCGGCGCTGGTTCTTCCCCCTCGGGCTGCTTCGGCCTCCTCCTCCTCTGTCGCCGCCCTGCCCTTCCCAGCCCGCACCTCAAGAGCTCCACGTTCTGCCTCCACCCGCTTCCGCCCAGTGCGCATGCGCCAACGCTCAAATCGGTTTCCAAAGCCGCACAAGTGGAGGAAGGCGGCGCCAGGAGCGCGCGCGCGGCAGCGGCAACATGTACATTGACCTGGTCAGGGCCTGAAGATCACCCGGATGAGGCCCAAAGATCACCCGGGTGATCGCGATCACCGTCCTGGGCACCCCTGCTCTAAAGTAAGTGGTTTCATTTAATTATCATGGACACAGACTCTCCTCCTCCTCCATGGATTTTTCTAATCCATTTATAAAGGTTTTAAATAGCTACTTTACAGTTGTACTTTCCATAGTTGGTGTATTGAAAAATAAAATAAAGAATGGAAGGAATACCTGATGAAACCAGGACTGATGAAACAATAGCATTCTCTTTCAACAATATTCATCTGTTGACCATTAGCTGTCAACATGTTCAGACAGTGTTGCTGTAGAATCAAAGTGCAAGTCTGGGATCTTACAAAGTTAATTACCACATCTCTGGGCAGGTTTTTTTGTCCAACCTCATAAGAATCCTGCCCATAGAACGTGTCAATATAACAACTGACATCTTTATGTGAAACCTTCAAAAATTGTGAAGACTTCAATCATTTTAGTGTTAATATCCTCTACTTGCTGCTTACTATTTTCTCCCTTTCTCTCTCTCTCTTTTAGTTCCAAGAGCTTCTATGAAGATCTACTGCCTGTAGGATAAATATGGTTTAAGGATAAATAGGGATAAATAGGACTCAGTTTCCCAGACACCTTAAGAGCCATAGTTGTCAGGCATTCTGGGAACTGAAGCACAAAACACCTGGAGGGCAGTGGGTTATTATTTAGGAATACATGAGAATTTTTTTTTCATTTTACTGGGAGCAGTTTGATTATTTCATTGTAATTACAAGATTTCAGAGCTTGTAACCTGGATTAAAATGACCTCCATCAATCTCCAGGTTATGTGCGATTCTAAAAAAGTGCATTCCTTTCATTTCCCCCCAAATACAATAACATTTTGAATACATGGAAGAAGACCATGTGAGACAAAAATGGTAACAAACAGTATACTTGGTAAAGAGGTGCATTAGACGGGAATGAAAACTGAATACAGTGTGTCCAAACTAGTCAAGAGAATCTGTTAATGCATTTTACTTGGATGTTAAAAATTCAATTCCAAATACTTGCTAAAAGCCGGCATATCCTAAAAACTGGCCAGGCTCACAGGATATCTACACGAGAAATGAGAAATTTGGATCATGAATTCAGATGAGATTTCCCCTCAAAAGGAAGATTGTGAGATTACCCAGTGCCATATCAACACATTCATTCGTGTGAGCAAGTTTGTTGTCAGTCAGAAACCTTTTTTATAGGACTATGGCTCTGGAACCATCAAGAACTCAGCTGCTTTGAAGCAAGTGGTATGATAGGAAAATATCTTCAACCAGTGGGGCACAAAGTTTCTAACCTCTGGGTATTGCAGAAAGAGAATACATCATGCAAACATATGAGTTTGCACTTAGGGAAGTCAAGAGTCCGTGGTATAAAATTTGGCCAATTTGGTGAAGTTTCCGCCAGCATTTGTCCCAGAGGTCAGAGAGGGAGGATGGAGGCTGCTTGGTAGTCAGATGTCTTCCATAAGAAGCCCTTTTTTCCTTACATAATATTGTAAAAAAAAAGAGGAACTGTTAGTATAATTCTTCGTTAGGCTCCAGGATTTGGCCACATGAATGACTTTGATGCAGGATTCTCTTTCTTTCCTTCCTTTTTAACGCACGAACCCATATTGTGTTGCAAGAGTGAAACTTAGAGAGAGATCTCCAATCCCTTTAATGGTTGTTTTGAAAAGGCAATTTCAGTAAGTGTTGCTTGTTACCCGATTGTGTGTCTGGGGAACGTCTGCCAGGGACTCATTTCCCATTGTTTATTATCATTGTTGACTGGAGATTCTTGCCTTTAAGGTCTCAGATATATGGGAGGCCACATGTTGCTCACCAAGGCTTATACTTTTCATTTTGCATCACATTGAACAGGAGTCATTTCAAGTAGAATGAATGCCTTGAATATCCAAGATCAAACATGTCTATGCATCTAGTTGTCCTTCAATGTTCTCAGTTCTATGCAATGATAAGACCACCCATATCACTCTCACTTGATGACTTCAAGTGAGGAAAATAGTAAGTTTTATTTCTTGAAAATGATAGAAAACATGGAATGCCTTTTCCTTTTTGCTGACTAGCTTCCATTTGGTGTCCTTGTCTCTCATCAACTTATACTATGAGGTGACATAATGTATTACAGTAAAATTGCAATGCCATGTCTATTTTACCATCAAAAGCAAAATATTTTTTCAAGCTAGTGTTCTGCTTTTTGTTTCTCATGTGGAAACTTGATCTGATCTGACTTCTTAAGCAGGAACACTCCCAACTCCTATCTTTCTGAATCAGCATGTATTCTGACTTTCTAACGTTTTTCAATTACTTTTCTTAAGCTTTGTCCAAATCTATTAAAATCAAGCTTTCTTTCCAAATGTGCTATTTATTCAAATAACATCTGGCATATGAAGCGATGAAAGTATAATTTTTCAGAAGTTTTTGGGGTGCAAGTTTGACATGTAAAAAGACCACCCTTGCAAAAGAAACAGACGTGAGATGGAAAATAAAGAAATGGCCTATCTAGTTTTAAAGAGAGAAAGAAATACCACTACACAAACCCAAACTGGCTAGATTATTATTATTTAATTACATTATCCCTTAAGGGCTCAAAGGAGATCAGATTCCTACTGTGTTGAAATGATAATTTAGCTGTTGCTTTTAGAGAGTTAGTTGAACAGTACTTTACTAAAGTTTAATAATGTCCCTGCGTTTGTGTTGATAGAAATGTTTAAATATGATCCAGCATACCATCTCCAATCCCAGGGTCTTTTGATGTGAATAGATGACCCCCGGATTTCTACCAAGGCAATTTAGAATAGCATACTCCAAATTCAAACCAGGTGTGTAACAGCTAGCACTGCTAACTTCATGCTGATACCATATGTTGTGAATGTGAGTATCACAGGGTTTATTGTGTGGCCTTACTGTGTTGCTGTTGGGTCCATGTGTCAACAAAACTTTTAGTAAATTTTAGAAATAGCCAGCTTTGTCCAGAAGTTGTCAGATTTCTACCTTAGTGATAGATTCCGTTGAATTTATACTGGATTATATTGAAAATGTACTGAAAAATCTCAAGCATCTAAGCACAGCAAAGCCTGGATCCAACCCTATGAACAAGATCCTATTTATTTCCAATTGTATTAATGATATTGAAACACAAACACAACTGTGCTATTCAAAAGTTTAGGACTTGCCTGTGAAGACAAAATTAAGTCCCAGGGAATTCGTTAGCTCTGTTCTTAGGCCGAACAAACATTGGTCTTAACTGATGGGATATTTGGGGTAGATTCTCAGAGAATTTGTTTCAAATTCAAATATGTAAAGAAAAGTGAAATATGAAATAGTAAATACAAGATGGTTTCTTTCAGTCATATTTTATATTGACTAGTGTGTGAGTGTGTGTGTGTGTGTGGGGGGGTGATGGTGGCTGGTATTTGTATGATCTTTGCTTCAAAAATTCCTAGATGTTTTCTCATTCAAACTATAAGGAATGATATCTAGCAAGGGGTCACTTAAAAAAAGAGAACAGTAGATTTGGCTTTCAATTTTAGCACCAGAGGGTTCACAATGTACAATTTTTACAGTATATTTGATGCGTCTAAATTCACATGCTACTTGTTTTGAGACAGAGAATGGAAGTACAGGCAGTCCTCAAATTATGAACAAGATAGGTTCTGGGGGATGTACTTAAGTTGAATTTGTATGTAAGTCAGAACAGGTATATTTTTAAAAGTAACTCCAGCCAAAAATGTGTAGTTTTAAGCTTTGGATCGCATAGGGAATTTTGCATTTTGCTGTCAACAACAACAAAACTTTATTACGGTCACTGACCAGCACAAAGCTGGCACAAGCACCCTGAGAGGGGAAGGACAACTCCCTAGTTTCAATCCCACTCAATCAATGCAGAGCCCCCAACCAGATACAGGAGGCCCAAAGGAGGTCTAACAATCCTAATCTCCAATGAGCTACGGGCTAAGACAACACCCCTTCCCCCCTTAAAGTCAAGTACTATGGCTGTTCTAATTCAATTCAACAACCACAAAATGTTGGCAATAAACATCTACATACACCCTATGAGAAGAAAAGCCCAAGTCGAAGCCACATGGTCTGAGCTGGAATCCTATATCAAGGATCTTATACTGCAGAGTCCGGATGCATTTATACTCTTGGGAGGCGATTTCAATGCAAGGATGGGCCCAAATGACCCCTTGCTTTTTAAGCAGCAGAACTGTCCATCTCCAATCAGTGAGGATGAGGAACCTTTCCCTTTCTGCGTGTCCAAAGACCCAAAATTGAATTTCGCATGCCTATGTCTTACATTTTGCTGTCTGTGCCCCCGTTCAGAAGATTACACCTCACTTTCTGTCCCTGTGATAATTGGATTTTGAAAAATGAAGCTTGTTGTGGAAACCAGGAGTGATGATAAAGCTAGGGGTAGATTTCTTTCACTTTGTTGTCTTACCTTGGTTCTTAACTGCGAATCAATTGTAAGTTGGGTGTTTGTAACTTGGGGACTGCCTGTAACAAGTTTTTTTAATGAAGTAACTTGCAACACATTACTTTGGGAAATAACAAGAGTGTCGTGGAATTTGTTTTCAAAATAAATGCAATGACTGAAACTAACACTACCTCTTTTGTTTTAAGAAGTGACTTCTCTTTAATTTCTGTAAAAAGTTATTTTTGATGGGAACATTTCAATTTTATGATCTTTCTCTCTTCCACAATCCATGGTACTTGATGGATGTGTCCAGAAAAAAAGAGAAGAAATGCAGCAAATTTGTGAAAAAGTTGAAATGCACAGGAGCTTAGATCTAATGCTTTATAGTCTAATAGATCTCCCCATCTTGGCACTTTCTAGGTGTGTTGGTTTACCAATTCCAACATGTCGAGGCTGTAGGAATGCAAGATTTGAACCTATCTAGAAATACTAGATCAGGCGGTTTACTCCTAGACTACACAGAAATCTTATCGTGAAGTTGATTTGGAGTGTCGAAATCTGGATCAGACCTCCAGTCACTGTAAAGGTGGGAAGGGATCCTGACAGTCCAGTCCAGTTTGACACCAGTGGATGGCCACCTTTACCATCTTCCTCCCATTCTTGTCATTGTGGTAGAAGCGGGCACAAAATGGCTAGTGTGCACCTCCTGAAGTGATGTTGGCTGATGTACCAGAGCAATGTGGGAGAAGGGAGGGGGCCTAGAGGAATTGCCTAGTCCTTTCCTCCTTCCCTTCTCTGATCATCACAATGTTGAGAATGGGATAAAGACAGTGAGTGCCATCCAGTGTTGCCAGGCAGATCCCAGTTCAAAATGTAGAGTGGCTAGAAGATGTCACTGTTGCGACCTGACTTGGATGGACCCTTAGTAAACCAACACACAGCAACTGCAGTTAAATGCTTTATTTAGAATAAGTAAAAAATAGGTAGAGAAGGCAAAGATAGAATAGTTCAGTGATGCTCCCAGCATCCAGTTGTAGCAGAGCAATAGTCTTTAAGAGTCCAACAAATGCAATAATAATTTTGGTGCCGCAATTGGCTTTATCCAGGAGTTTCTTGAGACAAAGCTTAGTAAGATTTAGAGTCCAAAAACAGGAAGGCTTCCCTGGCCCAGACAAAGTCCCATGAGGCTTGACAAGGTAGCTAAAACGTTGGCACGAGATCCTGAGCTCATTCTGGGCTGAATCTTTATAGGCCCCGGTTACTTTGATCTAGAATATGCTGACTGCGTCGAAGCTCTCTCACAGGAATGGCCGGGAAGCTTTTCGTTCCAATTGGAATGTAAACTTGTTAGCGCAACCACCTGGCCTCTTGTGAGTATCTGTTGCTTCTTGGTACCAGGCTTCCTTATCGGCCTGTGAAACCATAGGGCTGCACCTGTCCTTGGGTGCTTGGAGTTCACTTAGAGGCTGCTGCAGAGGTTTGCTTCCAAGCCTCTCTGAATCTTTGGTTTTAACATGGCGTTGGTCTGGTTTGTTCCTAGTACCTGGCTGGGGTGTGACAGTCACCCACAATTGCAGGAGGAATTGCTACAAAGCAGAAAAACTGAGAGATAAAAAAGTGCAGGAATACTCTGGTTCTGGCCAGATGATTTGGATCTCTGAATCTCTGTATGTCTCTACACTCAGAAAATATGGGAATTTTTTTATATTGGTTTCCTCCTGCGTTATAAATGTCCGTTTCTCATTGATTCTATTGTAAAAAAAAAACCATGGGAAGAGTTGATTACATGGCAAAAACCTTGTTGTGATGAGAGAGACATTGCCACCCACCCCCGGGGGCACAGTGGGTTAAGCCCTTGTGCCTGCAGGACTGAAGACCGACATGTCGCAGGTTCTAATCTGGGGAGAGTGCGGATGAGCTCCCTCTATCAGCTCCATCTCCTCATTCAGGGACATGAGAGAAGCCTCCCACAAGGATGGTAAAACATAAAAAAACCCATGCAGGCGTCCCTTGAGCAACATCCTTGTGGACGGCCAATTCTCTCACACCAGAAGCGACTTGCAGTTTCTCAAGTCACTCCTGACATGACAAAAAAAATCCACCCATTAATCAAAGTTTGTGGCACACAAAGTTCGTGGAGTACAACATTTACTTTCAAAGTAAGGTCTACAACATTAAACAGGAATTCACACTTTCAAATCAGGAACAGATTTTCATCATTATTATCATTATTCAGAGGTTGCATGGCCACCTTTGGTGATACATTTGTGCCTGGAAGAACGGGGTGATGTTTCTGGGTCATAAATGTCGGTTCCACATTGCTTCTTTTGTAAAAAAAAAAAAGGGGGGGGGGAGTTGATTACATGGCAAAAAACTTTGTTTGTGTGTCACAAACTTTGATAAATGGGTGGATGGTGATGTCCCTCTTGCCACAACAAAGTTTTTGCCGTGTAATCCACACATTGATATAACCAAATTAGATTCTCAAGCTTCCCTAACAAAATAGTTTCTGTTACTAATATTCTATACTGTTCTTTGAAATCGTACAGAATCGCACATTCAGACAAGTCAATTTGTGTTTTAAGGCCTCTTGTCATCCAAAGGAATTTGCAAGGAAGATGTGTTTGCATGAAATTCCACCCAAACTCAAGGTTTTGAATTTCCTTCCTGACCTCACTCTGTTGAGTTAAAACTTCATCTGCTAAGTTTAAAATACAGCTTTCCATGTCAGTCCCCTAATTCATCTTTTACCACAGCCCTCCTTTCTGGCCAACATGGTTTCATTTGTGTATTTCGCAGTGGTGACTAGTAGAGTGCATGTGAGCATTAATAATATATGTTTGTGGGATTTGGATGTTACCTGTAGGAAACTGGGAAAGAAAAGAGTTGGCGTTTGTTGATACTTGCAGAGCATGCGGGCCGTGTATTTAATGTCTTTTGATGCCCTCGACAGCATGATGCTTGAACAATTTCCTGGGGATTTGCTGTAATATTCATCAGCCACTCTATGACACATTTTCTCTTGCAGCAATGTCAGAGAAGGATGTCTTGAAAGGAAATTCAAGTGCAGTGATTAAAAGAATCATTCACACTAACATAAAAGCAGGTATCTGGAGATTTAGCAGAGTACTAAAATTTACAAAAGAAAAAGACATTTAAAAAAGCAGGGAGTTTTGCCTTCAATCTATAATTAAACATGCACTTTCCAAAAGCTTATTTACAAAAGAAAAAGACATTTAAAAAAGCAGGGAGTTTTGCCTTCAATCTATAATTAAACATGCACTTTCCAAAAGCTTATTTGTGACCCATTCTGGACTGTAAAAAAAAGGACAGGCTATAAAAATGAATTATGAATATGCTGCCTTTCTCCATATTCATATTAACTACTGGTATTTTTGGAAAGTTAAAAAAGAACCCTTGTAATGGAAGAAACAACTGGAATACTTTGGGCAATAAAAATGCCTTCGGGGATAATTGTGTAGTATCCAGATAGGATATTTCAGAGATAGATTTGATGATTTAGGAGAGGGAGCATTTGTGGTTCTATGAATGAGAGAAACTGGATGCCTGGAACTATAGATTTTAAATGATTAGCTTAGAGCAATAACTGAACTTCCGTCTTCACCTCTGGCCATATATACCTCTTTTTCTTATCTTTTGTCTCAGGGGCCTTTCACATGATAATGTGAAAAGAATCCAGATCTTTCTTCTTTTTTTCAGGCACCTTTTTTTTCTTTGTACCTCTGGCCCACTGATCCATCAAAACACAATTTCTTATCTCTCCTCCCCATGTTTTTTTCTATTAACCCTAGTTCTATTGGATGTTATTATCTTGTTTTTCTAGATCCCTCTAGATCCCTGCATCTACATGGTATTTATTTATTTACTACATTTATATCCCGCCCTTCTCACCCCAAAGGGGACTCAGGATGGCTCACAACAGAGGCACAATTTGATGCCTATACACACACACACACACACACACACACACACTTAAAATCACATAATTAAAACATATCACGTAAAAGAATTACTTAAAAGCACACAGTCCAAAAGCATATTCCAAGAGCCATTCCAATGGTCATAGTTCATTACTGCACTGAGAAATCATTGTTGCACTGGGAATTATTGTGCAAACTCTTGGTCCAACAACCAGGATTTAACTTTTTTTCCTGAAGGTCAGGAGGGAGAGAGCTGATCTAATTTCCCTGGGGAGGGACTTCCAAAGCTGAAGGGCCACCACCAAGAAGGCCCTGTCTCTTGTTCCCACTAATTGTGCCTGCGAAGGGGGTGGGATCAAGAGCAGGGCTTCCCCAGATGATATTAAACTCTGTAGAATTAATACAGTTTGATACCACTTTAACTTTAACTTTAGTTAAACTTCCATGACACAAGTCTATGCCACTAACTTCCTTGGCACAAGACTATGGAATTATGGGATTTCTGGTTTGGTAAGGACCGGCATGCTTTTGAACAGCTTAAAGTTGTAAAACTACAACTTTCACTATTCCATAGCATTGAGACATGGCAGGTAAAGTGGTGCCAGACTGCATTAATTCTATTGTAGTTTATCCTAAGTTGAATCTGTACCCCCGATACACACTGCAGAATTATAGAAGCTTGAAAGCAATTTGACTGCCATAGCTTCATACGACAGAAAATCTATTTGAAGGCAATGTTCCTTTTAATAATAATAACTATTTGCTGTGACATATTGTGGTTTTGTGTCAGTAAAATAATAATAACTATTTGCCATTATAGGGATGATGTATTTGGGATCACAGTCCTTAAAAACTAGTCTGGAAATCAGAATGACAAACAGTAATATATTTGGGCCTTTGTATCCACTGGGATTTGGTTCCCGAATTCTTATGGATACAAAAATCAATGGCTGCTCAAGTACAATGATACACAATGGCATTGGAAAATTGCATCCCTTATATAAAATAGCAAAAATCAAGGTTTGCTTTTTGGGTTTGTTAAAAATGTGTTCAAGCCAAGGATTATTGAATCTGTGCATGCGGAGGGCTGGCTGTACTTTCAAGACATAAGACAGATGATAGTGTTCTGTAGACCTGTTTCTTAAAAACGTTTTAATAAAGCAAATACCACAATGTTTGCCAAATTACCAGACACAAACACAGAACAAACAAAATGAAACTCAATTTAACACTGAAGAAGAAAAAAGTAAGTAATAAAAAGTAAGGGAATCAGTAGTTACTGAAATGGACATCCAAGTGCCACCTCTGTGTTGATGGAGGCAGGCAGGATTTTCCCCGGGTACTGGTTGTGGGGGGTCGGGAGCAGGTGAGGGTTTTGCCCTCCTTTCTGCTAGAGATCCCTGTGTACAACTAGTAGGCCACTGTGTGACACAGAATGCTGGACTAGATGGGCTGAGGCCCGATTCAGCATGGCTCTTCTTATGTTCTTATGTTCTTATGTAACTCCTTTGCTGAGAAAGAGAGAGATTGGGAAAGAGAGAGCACATCTCTTGATTCGCTTCCTCCAAACTTTTACTTGTACTATTACTGTATATGATGTCTCTCTGCTCTCTGGCCTCAGATAAGGTTCGATATTTGAACTTTGCTAGTTTCACATGATCTTATTAAAATGTCCGAAGTTGCTAAACTTGTCTGCAGACAGAGTAAACATTGGTGTGAAATTACAGTATGAATTGCAAAACTGTACCATACTTTGTAAAATACATATTCTTCTGAGCTGACTCATAGGGCATTCTCTCTCACAAAAGGCACCATGGAAATGAGGTGGATGGAGAAATTAAAACACACACATATTTGTCACTTTTTTGATATGTGGACAGTGAATTTGGGGGACTAAATTTTGTTATTTGCAGATCTGAATGGGAGGCATTTTGATAGATTCTGATGGGTGGATTTGCAAGATTTTCAGGAAAGAAAGAATTGAGAACCCATCTGGCTTAATTGGTCTCCCTTGATCTACAGCAGCTGATACAGATTTAGAACCTCACCCCATGAGGGAGGGAAAGTAGGAGGAACCATCTTCTTATTACGGCATTTGTTTCCGTTTGGTTTTTTAAGGAAAACAGATAATATTTTCAACTCCACCACATGCAATGTGTTTTGACCACTTCTGTTGTAATTCTCCACATTCTTAGCTATCACACAGGCAAGTGTAGTCCCTGCCTATCCCGCATTCTTCTTCCTTTTCTTTTTAATAAAAAAGGGAAACTTCACAATTGCGAAAGTCTGAAAACTAAGTCTAAAAATAGGGGAATGTGGTGCAGCTGGCTAAGTGTCAGCTGCATAAGATCGCTCTGACCAGTAGGTCATGAGTTCGAGGACTGCCCGGGTCGAGGTGGGTGCTCGGCCTTTAAGTGTAGCCTGTTGTCGACGTTTGCAACCTGAAAGACAGTTGCAGCTGTCAAGTAGGAGATAAAGGTACCACATTAAGTGGGGAGGCAAAATTTATGAGGCCATAAAAAGAATTCCAGTCACGCTGAGCAATGCGGAAGGAACGCTGAGATGAGGAGTGCGTCAGCTCCCCCTGGTGGCCAGATTTGCCTCTGTTCATTTATATGTTTGTTTATATGTTTGTTTATATGTGTGTAATATGTCAAAAATATATGTACTGTACTGTGATAAATGGCAGGGATTGTCTCCTTGTATGTGTACCTGTAATCTGCTGTGAGTCCCCTTCGGGGTGAGAAGGGCGGAATATAAATAAAGTAAGTAAATAAATAAACATAGCCACAGTGAAGTAGTGATATTTTGAAATTGTGCAGTTCTTGATGGCTAAATTAATTAAAACATTATCATAAAAGTTTCATGAAAGAGGAGCACTAGTGAGAAACGGAAAAACTTTTCATTATGAGCCATCATTGCCTTACACCTGAAGTCAAAGTGACACCAGGAGCAGCTCCCAAAGGTGCCTTCTTCTCAAACTGCCTATTGTAGATCTGGGGAGTTCTAACTTCCATTCTCTTCTCAGAATATCCACTGGGCCAGGGGAGACTGGGGGTAAGCTCCAAATAAATAATTCTTCCAACTTTTTAGTGAATGTCTGTATGTAGCCTCATAGATGCTCATAGATGACAGGAGTTGACTTAGGACCTTCTCAGGTGGAGGTTTCCCCTCTCAATTTCTGCACACTTTAAAAACAGTTTACAGACAGAGTCCCACAGAGCCCATCATATGACACAAAACCACTTCTGCCAGTCACTCCGTGGGTCTCTGTCTGTAAACTGTTTCAACAGTATTTGGAAATGGAGGATTCTGGAGTTGGGGAGCAATTGTCTTCAGAGCTCACAATGTGTGCAGAAACAGCTAAAGGCACTTATCTACACGTGGGATAGATATTGGCACACCCTTGTCGTGGGGGAGAGGCTTGCTTACCCTAATGAAGTTGTGAGTTATGCTGGCGGTGGCATAATAGCCACTGCTAGGGCCTCCCATGCCAGAGAGGTCACAACCGAAGGGTCTGACAAAGAGCGTCAACGGGCAGGATGCGCTCTCTAGACTTTTGGTAACCATCCTAAGAGAAGGAAAACTCTAATTTCAAACCTGGGCAGCTGGTGCTCGTTTAACCCTGTAAGGTCAACCATCTAGAAGAGGTAATTGTAATCAAACCTACGACCTGAGAACCTCGCTGCCACCGTCCTAAGCTTGCTAGGCCTCGGCAGATGAACCTCTGGTTTAAAGGGTGAGGTCAGTTCTGTGCACACTGCGCTCCACCAGAAAAATCCATTGCACAGGCTCAAAGTACACATCCAACCTCCAAAAAAGCATCAACGTGCTTGTAGAAAGAGTGGGATGAGTCCTTCCTAAGTATCTTTGTTCGCGAAGTAATGCCAGAGACACGTGAGATGGGAACTGTCAGATTTTCCCTTATCAGTTCATTCTAGTAACGTTGAGAGCAGGTATTGTTATGGTAGTATTGAAATGAGCCTCAAATGCTTCTTTCTCCCTAACCCTAACCAACATTTTTAGCCTTTTTGTGTTTAAGTTGTGAGATGAAAGTGGGATACAAATAAATATAACAATTATTTAAAAGGTTATCATTTGTAGATGTGCTTAAACCCAAATCTTCCTCCAATATGGAACCTAATTTGTGTGAAACACAAATCTCATATTTACTTCTCTATGGAAAAGGTTGAGAAATTAATGCACGATGTTAGGAACCGGACCTCAATCCAACCAGTCTAGTTCAGAGATATGCAATATCCTTCCAATGGAAAATTATTACAAGATTCCTTTGGATCCAGAAGAAATCTACATCATACATATCCCACAAACCTTCCATGTCTGAGTCCCCCTGCGGGGCTGAGGAGAGTGGGATAAAAATGACATAAATAAATAAATGTATAACATGGTTCTGAACTGATTCAAAAGGACAAACATAAAATGATGCAATATTTCCTAAACTTGTTACTAGATCAAAAACAGTAAACACTTTTTAAAATGACATTTTGAATATGCCTGATGAAGAATTAGAAAGAAAATTTGGGGGGAAAAAGTTTTACATGACAGTGGCAGCTCGAATAGTATATGTCAAATATTGGAAAACTCCAGAGATACCTCCTGTAGAAGATATAGGAAAAGTATTTTACAGATATGCTGATAATTGATAAAATAACTATATTATTAAGAGGAAAACTCTTAGATAACTTTGGTAATGAATGGCAACCCATGATTCAACACCTCAATGTAAAATTAAACTAAAAATGTATATAGAGGATCCTATAAGGCTGTAGACAAGGAGGAAGTGGATGTTAAGCAAGAGTCTATGATACTTTTATATGTATTATTTAAATAGTAGACTGTGCCCTCTTAAAGGAAATATATTATCTGAGAAATGATTATGGATGGAAATAGCTGGAAATAGATGGAAAGTATTGCACTGTATGCAACAAACACTTGCAAATGTATGTCTATTTGAATAAATAAATAAATAATTTTAAATTTTTCTAAAAAGGAGCAAACAGAACCTAATGTAATAATATCTGTATGCTTATATTAATCCTTGTCAACCCATCCTTCTCTCTTATTCTGGCTTTTACTTAATTTCATTGGGGGGGAAAGCGGAAATAAGAATTGCCAAGCTCTACTTGGCTGCATAATATAACACTAACTTAGTTTTACTTCTGCTTTCAAGGTTATTTGTAGCTGTTTCCTTCTTTTTCATTGTAGAAACTTGCATTTAGGAGTTTTGGTATCATTTTTCTCTTGACCAGTTCCTCTTTGTATGGTGATGGAGGCAGCTCCATGAGTATGAGCATGTCTGTTCGCCTGGGAGAGGTGCCCTCTCCTCTCCCATGTGAAAGGTTCATTCTATTTTTGATGCAGTGGAAAGTTGTCTCTTCCTTCTGCAATTTGGACCCTTAAGCAGCACTTTTCATGTTCAAGATGAAGCAGCAAGTAGTGATTATATTCCTGCATTACATGTACTGTGGTTAAATGGGAAAAAGTGATTTCCAAATATGGAAATTAATAGCCTCACGTTGCTGCCAGTGGAATGTGTGGTGATAGCACAACGCAGCTGTCAGCAAGAATCAGTCTGCTTTCCTTGATTTTGTTCCCGAAGTCTGAAGGACTCCTGCTCTCTTGCAAAGAAAATGGTTTTGCTTGCATGTAAATCTTTCAGTTGGGGTAACTGATCAGCAGCCCTCAGCCTAATCTTGTGTAGCTTCTTGGCCAAGTTTCAAAAGTCCTCTGCAAGTGACCAGTTCAGGCCTATGGCAAGAACAAGCTGTTCCATCTCACAGCAGTACACTGGGCGAAATAGGCAGAGAAATTAGCAGAAGTTGGAGAGGACAGCTACAAGAGAGTACGAGAAGGGAGAGGGATTCCTCACTGTTGTCTGTGACCTTGTCCACTACTTATTTCAGTCACATCCTCCACCGTCATGAGATCCACAACACAACTGAAATATACATTATGCGGATACCATTATTATGCCAACCAAAAGGCATTAAATATTCTGTTTTGAAGCTCACTGGCTTCTTCACCAAGCAAGATTGTATCCAGGAAGAGGTGATGCAGACAGAGGCCGGAGCGCTTCTTGGCCATGAAGGGACTGGGGACAAAGGGCAGTGAAAGCCAAGCAATGAAATGTTGATTCCATGAACACAAACCAAGTAACTTCCTTTGAGATCCAGGCCATTTCTGACCTATGTGAAGCTACAAGAGAGTTCAAATAAAATAGTAAGTTTCTCTATATTATCAAATCTCTAGACAAGGATCTGGTGTCTTTAGGGTATTTCCAGCCTATTATTTTTCCTCATGATTCTCAGGAAACCAGATTTTTTAAACCTAGGAATAATTAATTAAAAATATTCTTTCCAGATTCGCAATATATATAAAGAGGATAAAAAAAAAGGATTTGAGCAACAAAATAATGAATTAGAGGAAATATTAATCAATAAAAAACAAAAGTTAGTGGGGAAGATATATAAAGTTTTACAGAGCTGGGAAAAAGGGAAAGATCAACCTAAAGATCATATGATAAAATGGTCAAGAAATTTAGGTTATAAAATAAACCCAGATACATGGAAATCGATCTGGAAAAAACAACATAAACATTTCCTACAGCCAAAATTACAGAGAAAGTTGGGTAAAATTAGTATATAGATGGCATCTAGCACTTGCGAAAATAGCAAAAATGTATAGAAATGCTAGCCCCAATTGTTGGAACTGTAAAGACAAAAACGGGACTTTTTTTCATATTTGGTGGCTATGTAAGAAGGCTAAGAGGTTCTGGTCCATGGTACATAAAGAACTAGAAAAAATTATAGACAAAGTCATAATAAGCAAAACAAGACTCCATCCTACTGGGAATAATTGATCCCGGCCTTAACATAGCAGAAATTTTTTTTATATTGACAACAACGGCTGGAAAAATGACTTTTGCGAAGTATTGGAAATCCGATAAAGATCCAAACAAAGAGGAATGGATACTAAAAATTATTGATACTATACAAATGGAGAGATTGACAGACAGAATAAGGGATATTCCAAAGAAAGAAAACAAATGTGTAAATAACTATGAATTGTTTACAAAATATTGTAAAAAAGAATATAATATTGATATAGATTTAAAAGATTAGAGCTCTTGATCATGGACAACTGATAGACTGAAATACTATAAATGGTAATAATTATAATGGTTTAAGATATTCTCTACTTTCTTTTGCTGTAGGAACCTTGGAGGCTTTCAAGGAAGAAAGGAATCATAGATAAATAATGTTAAATATCTGAAAGGATCTGTTTTTATCCTTTTTACTGCTTTCCTTTATCCCTCCGACACCTTCCCCCCCCTCGCCCTATTCTATCCCCCTCCTTTTCTTTTCCCCTTTCCCCTAGAAATAGCGAATTACAGCTGGCTATTTGTTTTATGTATTGGTGGAACAATTCTCTACCAAGCTTGTTTCTTTTATTTCTGTAACTAAACCATTTTTTATACCAATAAAGAACATTTATTAAAAAATTAAATATTCTTTCCACCTGTACTATGTGGAACTTGGAGGCAAACTTCTTTTTCCTCTCTCAGTCTATATTAGAAGTATGGTTAGGTTTTATGCCACTTTGACTGCTTACGTCTTTCCTCGTTAAATGCTGAGAATAGTGGTTTTGGTTGTGTGATCCTTAATCCTTGTTCCTGAAGCAAAATCCCCAGGGTTCCCTTGAGAGATGGAAAGCCTGTTAAACCAGTTTAGGTCTGTAGTGTTGATTTACCCCCTTATCACACTGGGGCTTTAACACGGACAGCCCCATTCTCCAGATTGGATTACTGCAATGCACTCTATGTGGGGCTGCCCCTTTCGCAGGCATGATTGGTGGGGACGAGTGAGAGGGCCTTCTCTATGGTGGCTCCCCAATTCTGGAACTCACTCCCTAAAGATATCAGACAAGCCCCCACTTTGGCATTCTTTAGGAGGAGCTTGAAAACGTGGCTGTTCCAATGTGCCTTCCCTGAATAAGGGAAATAATTGTCCGATCTGACTAATTTCCCTCTATATGTCCTCTGAAGCACTTTATCTACCCATTGGATTGATCTCCCTACAACACTCTCTAAAACCCCCATGTCTAGACATACCCTACTCTGTACATGCCCATTGTTTGTTTTTTTTTTTAAAAAAATAATTTATTACATTTGGCCCTGCCATAGTGTTTTTAAATCTCTTCTGTGTTATTGCTTTATGTTTAGTTATATTATTTATATTGTTCTTGCTTGCTTGTTTTGTTGATGCACTGTTGTATTTGTATTTGATGGATTTGGCCTCATACAAGCCGCCCTGAGTCCCTTCAGGGAGATGGTGGCAGGGTATAAATAAAGTATTATTATTATTCTGACAAGTGCAGAATTTGAGATGTAGTTTGGGAAGGTAAGGACCTCTGTAGCAGAGTATTCAAAAGGCCCCGCCCTAAACTACATTTCACAGAAATCTGCACATGACAGAAGAACGGGTCAACCTTAAAGCCTCAGTGTGATAACATACATATTCTTTGAATAGCATTGATCTGAATCAAAGGACTTCCAGCAAGATAGATAAAACATCAATGGCTGTTTGTTTAGTTTTGTAGGAAATGGTATGTATGCATGGATGTATTTACTTTGGGGTCATATGCTAGAAAAGCAAGGGTCACAACTGGCATTTTCCCTTACCCTGAGTTAAAAATCTCATTGTTTTGCTCCTCTGTTTATCTTTCTGACTACAACAAAAATTGACAATGACATTGAGACTGGGTTCTGATCAGAGCCATAGCCAGGATTTTGATTCAGGGGGGAGGGGTGAGTTCGGTTTGGGGGGGGCTGAGACTGGGTGGAAGAGGGTCTACCCTAGTAAACCTTTTGTATTGTTATCCCAATGACCCCATGAATGTGGGATATAATGAGCATGGTGATTAGATCATGATATAACATAAACATAACAGTTTAAATAATGTACCAGTAAGGCCTTCTCGCGAACCACTATGAGAATTTCGGGGGCTGAAGCCCCCCTAACCCACCCCTGGCTACATGCCTGGTTCTGATATACCTAAGGATTGACTTGCGCAAAAACGGCCACATGAGGTGATCTGTTCAGAGGAATACAGCCAGGTCAAAATAATCACTAACTGTCATGAATGAAATGGGGCAAAATGGCAACACTTGGGTAAACCACTGCTTTGGAATCCATAGATCCAGCAGTTATAAAAGAGTGCTGTATGCCAATTACACACCGCTTCAGTTTTTTTCAATGTGTTGTAATGTTTTGACTATATTGTAATTGCCCTGCTTTTGCAATTTATCACCCCCCTCCCCCGAGTCTGCATCTATCTATCTTTGACTAAATTTAGATACTGTTATGTCTCATTAATTTTTCCTAAATGTCTGTCTTGTTCAGATTGTTTCTTGAGTAAGAATGCTGCAATATTTTGCTGCGGGGATGTCAGAAGCTCTGACCGTAACCCAAATACATCCAAATAAGTTTAGTTCCATTCTATAGAAGAGCAATTGGATGGGGGAACAAGGACATGGCCCTCAAATAAGAAGTTTGCTTGTTCCATGAAATTTTCATTGTTTTGCATACATATTCTTTCTAGAAATACCCTGGGTTTCTCTTATTCCTCTTTTCTCCCCTTCCAATGATCATATTTAATATGTAGAATCAGGCAATTCTTAATAAATTTACTTTCTGCTACAATTTGGGAGTTTTTGGACAGTATTGCATGGAGGTGGCAAACCAGCATAGAAATACAACAGTCACCTTTGAAGATGGTCTCAATCACATGATGAAGTGCGCACTCCTATCTCAGTCTATAGCCTCCCCATGACAAACTCTTCCTCAATCATTGACTCACAAAACCAATCAATAGATTGTCCTTCTCTACCATTTTTCCCTGGCAGCGTTAAAGATTTGTTTCCCTAAGCTTTGGTGTTTAGTTACTTTTCTTTACTGGGAAAACCAATAAATGTAAATGCAATTATCTTGAGTAAAGTATTGGTATAAAATAATGGATTTGTATGAGTATTAAAAACCACCATGGGGTGGTGGTGGCACTCAATGGGAAAAACATAATTATTCCAATATATCCCAAGAATCTTGACAGTATTTCTTAGCTTCTTAATTTTAAGTCCCCTTTAGACACATTTTTTTCCATTGTAGTATCAACAAGAATACTGGGAAAAGATTTTTTATTACAAAGTGTGTGTTGCTGCTTATACTTCATGTGTTTTCTGTGTCAGGTTGACCTGGGACAACAAATGGTGATATAATAAATAGCTCTTAAATAACTACGAGATTTAAAAGTTTTTTGGGGGGAGAAAATCAAACGTTGTATAACTAAACACATTTTAGTGCAATTAGTTTGTCAAAATATTTTGCATATATGGCAATTTTTCTAGTATTTTTACACAATTAAAACTTTACAAGATTTTATATTTAGAATTTACCATGCATCTACTTAAAAGGAAAGTTTCGAACACAAAATAGGCTGTTTGATGGTTTTGCTTACATCTTCTTTTTAGATGAGATAACCCATGAACTTTAATTATGATATTACTGGCAACTGTTGCTAGCCTCTGAGATGTAACATGCCTCCTAAGAAATGTCACTGTTGTGATTATTTGCTTGTGACGATTTCAACTTGTGAAGATTTCAACTTGTGATGAGCCTATGAAGAAAAGACCTTCTAGAGTCCTGGTCATTAACTACCCTCAGATATTGCAAAGTTAGGGCAATGGTTTCCTTGATTTTCAATCTAAATGTAATATGACCTTCCCACTTTACTACTGTATTTCCCTGTATAGATAAATATTGTTTTTTAAATTATTTATTATTTATTATTTATTTATTATTCGATCTTATATTCCGCTCCTCCTTGCAGGCTCGGGGCGGATTACAACATACATTAAAACGTGCTGCGCATACACCTGCAGCCATACATAACATAAAACATAAAAACATAACCAGTGTACATAAAATCCATAAAATTCAATCTTTAAAAACTCCAGGCATGAACCCCTCAGGGCAGATCAGTTAGTCAAAGGCCAGTTTGAAGAGCGCAGTTTTGCAGGCCCTTCGAAAAGGACTGAGCTCTGTAATCGCTCGGGTAGCGTCAGGCAGGGAGTTCCACCATACTGGGGCCGCCACAGGGAAGGCCCTCTGCCTAGTTGTGGATAGATAGTGAACACAAGTTGGTGTCTCTTGTATTAATCATAAACAAAGACACAGAGTCTATAATAGTAAAATGCAAGCATCAATAAATTGTAATCTGAGTCCCTTCAATGGGGAAATAGGTGCTGGTTGCTCTGTAGCAGTGCAATATATTATAACAGTATGAATTCTCATAGGCAACATGTGCAATAATACATCAGATACTCAGAGCATAAGCAAATCAAACTGCTAGAGAGGCAGTTGAGCAAAGCATAATAATACAGTCAAAGTGATCAATCATGCCTTCAGTACACATAATACTCTCTATATCTCAAGGAGGTGCAAGGCAGTAAATAATATACAAGTATAGAGTTACAAGGGGTACGATCAGTCTCAGGGGAGAAAACACACATTCGTCATGGGAATTCCCATCCCCTTTGGAGGTCCGCTGAAAAAGTCCTCCCAGTGCGTAGGGCAGAAATGCTCCCTGGCGTACTGGCAGCCCAATTTTACTATTATAGACTCTGTGTCTTTGTTTATGATTAATACAAGAGACACCAACTTGTGTTCACTACTAGTACTTTGGGTACCTGCCCCAGTTCAGTTTAGTTGTGGATAGATGGCAGGAGTGGATTGATGGAACCAGTAGCAGATTTTGCTCTTCTGAACGTAGTGATCTCGAGGGAACGTACGGGGCAAGGCGGTCCCTCAGGTACGCAGGCCCTAGACCGTGTAAGGATCACCGTGGCCAGGCCATCCCTGGACAGGTAGGGTGCCAGTCGCCTAGCCTGACGGAGGTGGTAGAACGCCATTTTGCTGACCATGGAGACCTGAGTCTCCATGGTCAGCAAGTGGTCCAACTGGACACCCAAGCTCTTAACAAGGGATGACGGACTAAGCTGCTCGCCATCCAGGGTAGGCAACCGGCACCCACCCAGCCCAGGGCGACCAGGCCACAAGATCTCCGTCTTCGACGGGTTCACCTTCAGCCAGCTGGAACGCAGCCAACCAGTCACGGCTTCAAGGCATCGATGGAAACAATCAGGTACGGAATCCGGCCTGTTGTCCATTCTCAGCAAAAGCTGGGTGTCATCCGCATACTGATAACACTCCAGACCAAAGTTGCGAACCAGCTGGGCCAGGGGGCGCATATAGACGTTGAATAATAAGGGGGAGATGATGGCCCCCTGGGGGACCCCACAACTTAATGGGAGTCTCCCAGAGCCCCCCCCGCCCCCTCCACACGTTGTCCCCGATCCTGGAGGAAGGAGGCCACCCACTTAAGGGCGGTCCCCCTAACCCCAGTCACGGCTAAACGGTGGGTCAACAAGGTGTGATCTACTGTATCAAACGCTGCTGTTAGGTCTAACAAAACAAGCAGTGCTGATCCCCCCTGGTCCAGCTGGCGGCGAAGTTGGTCTGTAATGGCGACAAGCACGGCGACAAACATATCTTATGATATGTTCAAAGTACGACAGTCTCAGCTTATCTATGTAAACCTTTTAAATGTCATATTCCCTCTGTACTCTCCCTTCCTCTGTCTATGTAATCATCTTTTTACTCTAGCTTGCTGTTTTTCTGTTATGTGCCAAACTATGTAAACCACTCCGAGCCTTTGGGGAGTGGTGGTATAAAAGTTTGAAACATAAATAAATAAATAAATAAATAAATAAATAAATAAATAAAGTGCCTGAGTCTAAGGGAATGGAGCAGTATATAAATTTGAATAATAATAAAAAAAAATAAATTAGTCATCTTGACTTCAAGGGAGAGTTGAGGCTTGATTTCCTTTAGGACTCATCCATTTATTTCTGAGCAGATATCCACATAATCCTCCTTGAGTACCACATTCCAGAGGAGGTGGTTTTCTTCCAGTTTTCTTCAGTGTCCAGCTGTCAGAGCTTTAACAGCTGTGTGTATGTATGCCTTTGTGTGAGTATGTGCCCTCAAGTCATCTGTTGACTTCCTGTATGTCAACTCCATGAATCACATAGGGTTTTCTTAGATAAATACTGAGAGATGGTTTTCTCCATTTCATATTATGAAATTTAGTCTACAGTACCTCATATTTGTTGTAGGCCTCTCATCCAAGTACTAATCATGTCTGATCCTGCTTAACTTCCAAGGTCAGATGGGATCTTGGTGCCTTCAAATATTTAGCCACTTGGAGCATTTGGAACGGTTTCTTTATTTTGAACCGCTTGTCATTATCTGCTTTTCCAGATGATTAAGTAATTAACTATTTAACACTTATGATTATTTAAAACTATCTAGCAAAGGTCATGAAGAAGAGTTCAAGAAAAGGCACCTTTTCCTGTTTAATCCAAGTTATTACTCCAGATGCATACTTCCCTTGGTGTGAATTCAGAAAGATTCTCATCCATCTGTGCTGTTGTATTGCTGCCTTTCCAAAGCTGTAGTCAAAAGGGAAATTATACAGAAAATCTCTCTTGAGTGACAGGGAACAGGAAAAGCTGAGAGAGTGAGTAGCCTAGCATTCAGTTGCCTTAGCAACACATTTTCTTATTGCAGAACAAGAAAGATGCTCTCCTGTAGCCATGTGATCTTAGAGGGGAAACAAGGTTATTCTCTGATAAAATAACCACCTCCAATATCAACATTTGTTTGGATGTCATGTTGAGTTTAACCCACATCTTAATGAAGCTGTGCTTGAATAAAAATAATCTTACTCAATGAACAAGTAGAGTAGATTTATATGTCTTGGCCAGAGCTTGGGAAGGTTACATTTTAAACAGAAATGTCAATGAGCCTTCATTCCTCTGTTTGTCCCACACATTAACAGGATTGGAAATCTAGACTTTCATAGATTTTTGCAAAAAAAAAAAAGTGAGTCAAGGAGACTATCCCATCTGAGTACATGAGAGTTAAGCATCATAGCTTTGAACATGCCTATTCTGTATATAAAATGTCTGGCTATGATCCACCAAGTAATTGATACACTGTGAAACACACACGCACACGCACACACACACTCGGTAGAGAAGTTAATCATAATTATTCTCCTATTAATGTCATATATTTTATCCTATAAATGTTCTAGACATTTATATGACATTATTACACTTCTCCAACATGTTGTCATCACAGTCCTTTAAGGATAAAATTCATAACAGCAGGTACAAATTACATGTGATAAATTATAATATGTTATGACTTTCTAGATTTTCGGGAATTAATAAAATGGAACATTAAATACTTGGTTTCATCAATACAGACAAGAACATTGATTAGCTCCACTATGAGATTCTTTGAAAGCTTTTTATCAAAGGAGTAATTATTAAATGCACTACTCAAAAAAGTGTTCTAAGAATGTTTGGCTGTTACTCTGGAAGAAAGCAATGCAATTTATATTCAAAGCTTACATGCACGCTCACAAAAGACATAGATAGATCAAGTTGCGGGTCCATAGACCGTAATAAAGTTATGTATGTAGATAGATCAAACTTGTTAAATGGAAGAACTCTCGTAAAACAATGGGTGTATTGCCTGCTGGTAAAGAATCCCTGCTTGGCCATGAAAACCCACTGAATGACCTTGGATAAGTCACAACATTTTAGTCTCAGAGGAACGCAAGGGCAAATCTCCAAGAAAACCTTATTATAGTTTTGCCTTAGAACTGCCAGAAGTCAGCAATGACATTTTTTTTATCATGTCAGAAGTGACTTGAGAAACTACAAGTCACTTTTGGCGTGAGAGATTTGACCATTTGCAGAGACGTTGCCCAGGGGACGCCCCAATGAGTTGCCATCCTGTGGGAGGCTTCTCTCATGTCCCTGCATGGGAAGCTGGAGCTGACAGACAGGAACTCATTTGAACCACTGACCTTTATTGGAATAAATAAGGTTGAGAATGAATATATCTGATTAATCTTGGGATTTGTGTGGGCTGTATTTAGCATGAAGGGGATTGAAGATGCTTCTACCCATTCTGAAAATATTCCACAAACACCCTCCTTCTGCTTTTCCTCTCAGCAGAGTTGTCACGGGAAGGGGAGACCTGGTTATATGTGCCAACCTATTTATGATTCCTCTCCAACAGATTATTGTTATATAACAACAACAACAACAGCCACTTCCCCTCTACTGGCCTCCAGTAGGGTTTAGGATTGCTTTGCTCTGAACCCTACATAAAATCATAGAATCATAGAATGATTGAGTTGGAAGAGACCCCATGGGCCATTCAGTCCAACCCCCTGCCAAGAAGCAGGAAAATTGCCTTCAAAGCACCCTCGACAGATGGCCATCCAGCCTCTGCTGAAAAGCCTCCAAAGAAGGAGCCTCCACCACACCCCACCACGGAAGAAAGCAGCAGTGGTTTTCGCCCACCAGCATAGAGACCTGAACCCTTAGAATCCAAACACAAAACACCAGCTGAAGAAAATAGTATTTTATTGAAGCAAACAGCAAGCGATATAAGCAATAGAAAAATATCAAAAAGAAATATAGAATTCAATCAATAATCCAAGGAAATGTTCCAAAAACCCATAGGCTGAATGAATGCTGTAAAGTCCCTTAATAAATCCAAGCAGGCAAGGTCCAGTAATTGATAAAGTCCAAGAGATTTCCAAGAAAGATCAAAGTCCAGAAGTGAGTACTTGAGCTAAAAATACAGAAGACACGAAACACGAGGCTAAATGCAGGAGCTGAAATTCACGAAGCTTAATGCAAAAGTTGACCTGGATCTGAGAGTCAAACTGCAAGGCATAGCTATATCAGAAACTAGATTTTCCTCACACCCCTCCCTTACATGGCAAACCGAAACAACTGCTGGAAGGATAGACCTTGAGTTGCCAATTAGCACATTCCTTCTTGCTAGCCAAAGTTGCACAGCCAGGTGTCTTATCTATGCACTGATGATTCTCAAGAGAACTGTCCTCCCTAACAGCTTTCCCCAAACACTGTCTCTGCAAGACATTTGCAAAAGTTTCATCTTCACCACGAACTGTGGCTTCCACAATCCCTTGCACAGTAGATCCCTGAATCCCTGCTGAGGACACAGGCCCAACAGTAGTATCTTACAATATGTATTTCCTTGATCTCTCAAATAGAAAGGGATGCTTGTTCTGACACTTTGCTTTGCATGTCATGTGAGCAAATTGTCTACGTATTAGACTTTAAAAGAAAGCAAGGAAAGCTCTTATTGTTCAGGAATACTGATTTATTTACATGCAACTGTGTGATGGTTGAATCGATTAATGAAATTCCAATTCCTGCCAGATGATCCCCCAAGGATGCTGAAACCTAACAGACTTTTTAAGCTTACTTATGATTTATCAAGGTCAGGACTGAGTGCATTCAGACAAAGGAGAGAAGTACTTTCACTGCTGTTGCTGAGGTTGAATAAAGGAGTTCCATTTCCTGTTCTCTCAGACTGGTTGATCTCATCAGCAATAACTTAATTTAACAGAAGGGACAAAGGAAAGAAAAAGAAAGGAAAGAATTAAAGGTAATTACACTTTCAGATTCATTTGGGAACAAATACCATCCACTCATCTCAGAAACTGTGTATTTTGGTAGGTTTTCTTTATTTTATTTTTCTTGCTGTTACTTTTGGTAAAGAACAAAATATCAGAAAAGTAGAAATAATAAAGCAAATATGCACTGATTATGATTACGGTAGTAGATTTCTGTTCCTTGTAATGCAGGCAGAGCATGTTATTGGTCCTATTTATGATCTGCCATGCACACATATGTCAAATATAAAAAGTTATTTGAAAGTGGGGGGGGATCTCCTCTTTTGGGGGAACTTTAGCTACTCAGGGCCGTAGCCAGGATTTTGATTCGGGGAGGGGGGCTGAGTTTGGTTCGGGGGGGGGGGCTGAGACTGGGTGGAAGAGGGTCTACCCTAGCAAACCATTTGTATTGTTATCCCAATAACCCCATGAATGTGGGATATAATGAGCATGGTGATCAGATCATGATATGAATAAACATAACAGTTTAAATAATGTACCAGTAAGGCCTTCTCGCGGACCACCCTGAGAATTTCAGGGGAGGGGGTGAAGCTAGCAATATCCATTGACTGGGAGATTCTGGGAACTGGAATCAAGCAAATAACACTTCCAAGATTTCCAGTCACTGCATGTCAAATTTTTGCTCTGCATTTGGTCAATCTATTTTTGCTCTTACGTGTATGTATGCCAATATGTTTTTTTGAAAACTGATTAATATCAAAACAATTAATTAACCTGTTTCTTATCAAGTTTTGTGTCTTAGCATTTGTAAAATCATTTTTTAAAAAAATTATGGCATTTTATGGTGATTTTTTTATGATGGAAGCTACCATACAGAACATATGTAGACTCAAGAGATCCTAGTGCTGTGGTTATCAACCTGTGGTCCCCAGGTGTTTTGACCTACAACTCCCAGAAATCCCAGTCAGTTTACAAGCTGTTAAGATTTCTGGGAGTTGGAGTCCAAAACATCTGGGGACCCACATATTGAGAACCACTGCCCTAGTGGGAGTCAGAGGAGAGAGAAGCAGCAGTGACCATGAAAGGGCTGGTGGGAAGGCCAGGCAGAGGGTCATGGCTTCTCACTAGCCTTTTTGGGGCCAGTGCTGTCGCACATTACATTTGACAGCAAATCCTGTCAAATCCCCAGGTGAGCATTACATTCGATGACACATTATACTCAAGTAATTGCATTCTTGTATATATTTAGACCCCTTTGGTATTTTTCAAGTGGTGACAAACCTTTGTTACACAACCGTGGCTCCCATCTCTCTCTTTCAATATTAACATTAGACAGTCTGATTTTCCCATCATATGCTGCTTCACCTCCCTTCTCAGCATGGAGCCCTTCACACGATGTAAAGAGACTTTCGGTTGGGCTCTGTGCCAAAAATGAAGAAGTGCCCACCGCTGCCAAGGCAACCCGAGAGCCTTCCCGTGTTATTCTCCCTTCAGTGGGGGTAAGCTGGGCAGCGATGCTTCCCCTCGAGGGATGAGGAGGAAGGTAAGATGGGCAATGTGGGGCATGGAGCAGCAGCTTCTCCATGCCCCCCGCCAGGGGTTCATGGATTCACCCCGATGACTTTCTGATAAGGTACTATTTCCATCTAATAGGAAGATCTTTCACAACATACAATCATAGGTCTAAAATTCTAATTTTAATTGCTCTGGTTGCATCCTAAGGACTCCTGAGCTCTGTGCAGTAGTAAAGCCCTCGAGCAATAGTTTCCAATCATCAGTTTCCAGAGTTCCTGACTCTTTTGGCCAATCTGACCAGCGCTTCTGGGAATTGAAGTTCTAACATTTGGAGAACTAAAAGTTGGGAAACGCTACCCCAGAGAACCTCTTTGCTGAGAACTCTAATAACTCTCCTACTGGGTGACATTAGGCAAGTCACATTAGCTCGGCATTAGGGAAAGCCAAGAGCAACCCCTGTGTGAACAAATTCTGTCAGGAAAACCCCATGGTAAGTTCACCTTAGGATTCCCACAGGGCAGAAATGACTTGAAAGTCCACGACAAAACTACAGACCCAGGATTCCATAGAATGGAATCATGGCAGATAAAGGGGACTCTTGATAATATAACTGTACTGTGTGAAATGACTTTAGAATAAGTTAACCTTCTATCATCCTTCTTAAGTTGTCAGATGCTTTGGAAAATACCTAAAAAGCAGATTGCAACGGAGATTGCAATCTGCTTTGCAATCTGCTTTGCAAAGCATATTGATTTTCCTAGGACAGTAGGATATTCAACACTCCTTAAGTCTAAAGTGGACATGATAGTATTTTTTAAATATTACAGGTATAATCGGCAAAGAAGGCTTATATAAAGTCAAGAGAAAAAGATGGAGAGGATGTTTTGTGAAAACTCCAGCTTCCCTCTGAGACCGAAGGAACAGGTTAGCTTGTTCTCAGATGCTGAAGCAGCCTCAGTCAGCATGGATAGACGATGCCCTTGAGAGATGGCAGTGCTTCAGTTCAAATATGGATTCAGATAATAGCGACAGCATGTGGCAATGAATCTTGAAAGTCTCGAAATAGCCTTTAGTGGAGGCAGGGGACCTTCCTTTGGGGGACAGGAAGAGGAAGAGAATTTACATTGAAGAATCGTTTCCAGATATAATTGTCTTTCAAGGAAGCATCTTTATGTATGGTATACTAAGAAATCCCATTGAAAAGCTTCCATGAGACATTTTAAAACTCAAGATGATCATCGCACATCAATCTCAAATTATATTAAACAGCATGAGAAGATGTTAGGAAGGAAGAAGAAAGGCAGAAAGACAAACATTTAAATCGAAAGAAGGACTTGTATGCTCAAAGTCACCTTGCTACTGTAGCAGCAAGGTGCCAACAGATTGCAGGTATTTATTCTCCGCCACTTCACAGTATATTTCTCCAGGATGGCAAAGCTTAATGTCCCTGTGCTGTTGGAATCCCATTGATCCACTTTTCAGATGATGCACTTAGGACACTGTGCAATGAGAAAATGTCTCTTCTTTTTTCCTTCTCCACCACCACCATTTAAATGATCTTCAAATAATAGATGTTTTGATTTTTTTTCTTTTCTGTTTCCAGTTTCTAAATTGCCATGACTCCATGTAAAAATGCCTTTTTATAACAAACACAAATCCACATGGTTAATATATCAACTAAAGTCAACGCAGAAGGCAACAAACAAATGTTATAGGCAACTTTGAAATAAAAAGGTTTTTTGGGTCATTTGAAGCTCAGCTTCAATTATAGTTTATGTATGACTTAAAACACATTGTCTTGTTGTTGTTTATTCATTTAGTCGCTTCTGACTCTTTGTGATCTCATGGACCAGCCCATGCCAAACCTCACTGTCGGCCGTCACCACCCCCAGCTCCTTCAGAGTCAAGCCAGTAACTTCAAGGATACCTTCCATCCATCCATCTTGCCTTTGGTCGGCCCCTCTTCCTTTTCCCTTACATTTTCCCCAGCATCATTGTCTTATCTAAGCTTTCCTGTCTTCTCATTATGTGGCCAAAGTACTTCATCATTGCCTCTAATATCCTTCCTTCCAATGAGCAGTTGGGCTTTATTTCCTGAAGCATGGACTGGTTTGATCTTCTCGCGGTCCAAGGCACTCTCAGAATTTCCCCCCAGCACCACAGTTCAAAAACGCCTATCTTCCTTCGCTCAGCCTTCCCTATGGTCCAGCTCTCACATCCATAGGTTACTACGGGGAATACCATTGCTTTAACTATTCGGATCTTTGTTGCCAGTATGATGTCTCTACTCTTCACCATCTTATTGAGATTGGTCATTGCTCTCCTCCCAATAAGTAAATGTCTTCTGATTTCCTGTCTGCAGTCTGCATCTGCAGTAATCTTTGCACTTAGAAATACAAAGTCTGTCACTGCCTCCATGTTTTCTCCCTCTATTTACAAGTTATCAACCAGTTGTTGCCATAATCTTGGTTTTTTTATATGTTTAACTGCAACCCGGCTTTTGCATTTTCGACTTTCACCCGGGTTAGAAGGCTCCTCAGCTCCTCCTCGCTTTTGGCCATCAAAGTGGTATCAACTGCATATTTAAGGTTGTTAATGTTTCTTCCAGGAATTTTAACCACAGCCTTGCATTCTTCAAGATCTACACATTGCATGATGTGTTCTGCATACAAGTTGAATAGGTTGGGTGAGAGTATACAACCCTGCCATACGCCTTTCCCAATCTTGAACCAGTCTATTCTTCCATAGTCAGTTCTTACTGTTACTACTTGGTCTGACTTCTCTGCCATGACTGTCCCGTCTTTGGTGTCCCTTCACGGTTTCACTTGTGGCATCATCGAGGTGCTCCAGCTCTAGCACCATGAGAAGGCAGTGATCCTTTACTGGAGAAAACACATTGTCTGAGAGCCTATATTTTTGACTTATCCTATATACTTGTGTATAATCAACTCAAAAATTGGGTTGACTTTATAGAATCATAGAATAATAGAGTTGGAAAAGACCAAATGGGCCATTCTTTCCAATCCCCAGCCAAGCAGGAAAAGCACAATCAAAGTACCCTTGGATCGGATTACCAGCAAGCGGCCTCACGGCTGGTCCAGGATTTGACTAAGAGAGGGTATCCCAGGCACTGCCTGATGAAAGCAACTCTTAAGGTGGAACAGACTTCTCGTCCATCATTACTTTCCCCCAAACAGAAACAAACCCAGGACAGACTGGTGTGGCCCCTAACGCTGACACCCCATAGTAATCAATTGTGCAAAATAGTGAACAAATACTGGGGTTTGGTGGCTGACATTCTGGGATTAAACAAAACACCCATGATTGCCTTCAAGAGGAGTCAAAATATTAAAGACCTAATCATCCATTCTACTTTCTCGGAAGCCCCCTTGGTAAGCTCACTGATGCCAGGAACACGGGCTTGTGGCCACTGTAGTGCGTGCAAAAACATCAGTAGAAATAGAACTATTACAAATTTATATGCAAATACTTACATGACTGTGAAATGCTTTGCCACCTGCAATTCCTCTGGATTAATTTACGCATTAATTTGCTCTTGCCCCCGCCCACTAATTTACATAGGCCAGACAAAACGTGCCTTTCGTCTCAGAATTACTGAACACAAATCGTGCGTCAGATCCGGCCGTCAGGATTCAATTCTATATTCGCATTGCTTTACGCATAAACATAAACCAGACGACCTTAAATTCACTTGTATTGAGAAAGTTTCAACACTTCCTCATGAAGATCAACATCGGGCACTCATTCGCGCCAAAACCCGGTGAATCGTGTCCCTCTCCACAGAGTCCCCACGTGGGCTGAACGAAAGTATAGCTCTTTCCTCCCTACTCCTTTAACTGCCCGGGCCCCCCTCCCCTTCTGGTGTTGTGAATAATGGCTAATTGGATGACTGTTAAATTACTTGCTTTAACCTCTATCTGTGCCTTACTCCCTTGAGTTTGGCCCGTGCTTGTCGCATGACTGATTATTGGTATGTATATTTTTATTACTAGACACTCCAAATATCGAAATGCTATATCTACCTGTATCTAATTATTGTATATGTACACATCTCTTATGTATATCTCTTATGTATATCCCTAATTAATGCATATGTATATATATTTCTGTATGTTTACATGGGGTTGGACTACTGTTTATTACCTGGACCCATCTGTGTGTTTATCCATAGAACTGTGGATGCCTCGATAGCCTGACTGTGAAATATTGGGTTTTGATAAAGCGCAATCTGCGTGAAACGGAGCAGGACCTGGTGACTTCCGTTAACCCGGCTCCTGGAATATATTTCGACTGGCTCCACTTACTGACAATTGTGTCCTCTACTTCATTTACTTCATTGGGAATTATACTCTATTAATTTGGACATTGTGTACCGTGTGAACTATCGGGGGACCCTTAACGGGAATATGTGGGCTTGAATTGCTCTATGACGATACGCCCAAGTCTGACTGTATAAAGACACTATTGATTTATGTGGTCCGTGAGTATAACTCCACTCTGTTATTATCAAATATAAGTGAAATATTGACTGTGTAACAGTATTACAGCATTATCATTTGGTCCTTACCTTTTCTGTGTACCCTTGATAGATGGCCATCCAGTCTCTGTTCAAAAGCTTCCCAGGAAGGAGCTTCCACCACTCTCCGAGGTAGAGAGTGCCGCCGCTGAACAGCTCTCACAGCCAGAAACTGCAAATAGCAAAAGCCAATCTGCTTAACACAAGTGGTTCTCAACCTGTGGGTTTTGGCCTACAACTCCCTGAAATCCCAGCCAGTTTACCAGCTGTTTGGATTTCTGGGAGATGAAGGCCAAAGCATCTGGGGACCCACAGATTAAGAACTACTGCTCTACACTGTAGCACCATTTCTGGATTTTTTTAGTTCCTGGGAAAGGAAATCACAGCTAGGAATGGCATTAGTGCTTTCATCTTTCCATGAAATACCCCTCAATGTATCTATGGATAATATCAAAAACCATAATTTTGGCCCAAAACTTACCCTTGACTTATACATGAGAATATAAGGTAGTAGTTACAGATGTGTAACTCGGTATCTTGCCCCCTCCAACGTATCTTAATAATTAGCAGCTGCTCCAAGCAAATGGACTCTGTTCTTCTGGTGATTGAGGTGCAGCAGAATTATGCTTCCAGGGTGCCCTTTAATAGCAATCTATGGTACAATGAGGGGCTCCTGCTTGCTAGTAAGAGGGTATTATTATTATTATTTCATTTATTTCTAACCCACCCTTCTCTACCCCTGAAAGAACTGGAAAGATAATCCCGATGCACTCAAGTTGCTAGCACAACAGGCTAGCAAAAAGGCCATCCATCTCCTGTAGCAATTTTGGATGGAATTTAGGATAGTGTCAATAGTGTTATAGTTGTGAATACATCATAAAACTTAGTATGGATATGTTATATGTCCACAATTCTAGGTTATAGATAACTGTGGTATAGGATACCAGCCAGTGATTTTTACAAGTTTTAGTTTTCTTGGAAGATGATATGTATTATTAAAACAGAGGCTTGGGAAGCTAGGACAAGAACATCCAGTACATATCTGCTGTCCTCTATTCATGTTTGTATGCTTGATGTTACCCTCATTATGCAAAATAATGAATCAGAACAAGCAGATCAGATCTGGAATTCTTTTGTGCTATCACAAGCGATCTCTCACACACTGATTCTTTCACAAGAACTGTTCCCATTATCCTTTGAGCTGGCTTCATTGTAGGTGACTTTAAGAGTTCAAATTTAGACATGAAAGGAGGTTTTAATTTTTTGCTCAACTTGTTAGAGTAATTTAAGTTTGAAATTCTTGCCAATGTTATGGAAATCCTTCAAAGTAGACCTCAAGTGAGAACCAACAGACATGTACTTCTCTTGTCTTGTTCCTGTCACTGATTGTCCATCAAGTCAACCCTGTCTGTTTCAGTTCAGGACACACAATAACTCTATATTCCCCTTTTCAGGGGGTGTGCCGCAAACTGAGCCCTCATGGGCAGTGCTAGATTCCACTGGCAGGGCCCCTATTGCAGTGATCTCTGGGCCGGGGAGGCGCAGCATTAGTCACAGGCCGAAAGCGAGAGGCACCCCGAGTCAATCTATGACTCAGAGTGCCTCTGACCTGCGTCCTATCCCGAAGTACACTGATGACAGGTCTCCAATCTCCTCCCCTACCTCTCTGGTGTTAGTGAACGCGCGTTCTGCCAGGAATAAGACAGCAACCATTAGGGACTTTATTGAAGACCAGCGAGCCGATCTTTGCTGCATTACGGAGACCTGGCTCCAAGACGGCGACGACATCTGCCTGCAAGAACTGGTCCCTACCGGCTACGCCGTCACTCACCAGAATAGGAACGGGAGGCGGGGGAGGCGTGGCGATCCTCACCCGCGACCTGTTACATCTTAGAGCGGTCCCTGCGTTGGAGGCAGACGGGATTGAAAGTGTTGGGCTGATGTGGGGAGCCCCGGAGAGCATAGCCTTTCTTGCTGGTGTACCGAGCACCTAGCGCACCGGCAAGGAGTCTATCCTGCTGCTTGAGACTGTGGCGGAGTCTAGGTTCCCCTTGTGGTGCTGGGGACTTGTCCAGACTCCATCTGCAGCAGGGGCGGACCATGGCTGTCATTGAGGTTCCCATGGTGTTGAAGGAAAGATAGTTTATTGAGTCCTTAATCCAGGTGGAAAAACAGATCTGAGGAAGGGTCCCCAGGCACAGGACATTCTCCCACTTGAACCTAAGTCCCTCCCCAGCTGGAAAAGCCCAGGAAGAGGCTCCTGGCATTCGCGCCAAAAAAGCTCGAGCTATTGCTGGCAAGGCCACAGGCCACATCTGCATCTCCTTTGTCTACAGAATGGGGGGGGGGCTGGAGATGAGGCCTAAGCAAAGCATGATCAAAGCCACAACTCCAGTTCCTTACAATGGCGGCATTAGGCCTCTCCCTTTCTAGGTCGGGCCCCACACATCGGGCTGGTCACACCCTTGATCTGATCTTCTCTGCAGGTGTCCAAGTGTCCGCCACCTCCGTAATAGAGGTGCCATGGTCGGATCACTGTGCTCTAAGAGTCCGGGTTGAATAACCACGCCCCCCGGCAAGGGTGCCGAACCAATTTGGGTTCGCCCGAAGGGACTTATGGAACCAACCCGGTTCCTGAATGCCCTGAGGGATTTGGAGCCTGTCAGCGACTCGTCCGATGAGCTAGTCACCATCTGGAATTGTAAGCTATCTGCTGCTCTCGACGAGATCGCCCCTAAACGCCCTCTCAAACCCCGCATACGTTGTTCTCCGTGGTTCACTGAAGATCTTCGAACCATGAAGCGGGAGAAGAGACGGCTAGAGCACATGTGGAGGAAGCTCCGTGACGGACCTTCGGAATCAGCTCATAAGCTCTTTATGGAAGCTTATGAGCATGCTGTCAAGGAGGCGAAAAATTCCCACTATGCCTCCTTGATAGCATCTGCAGATTCACGCCCGGCTCAATTGTTCAGGATAATTCGGCAGTTGACGATGGTCCCTACCATCCCAAATAATGATGATCGGGCCCTCTCAGCCGAGGCTTTTCAGAATCACTTTGCAGACAAGATTGCGACGCTCCGCCGGGACCCCCTGCCACTGTTGATACAGTACAGGAGCTTGAGACTCCGTGGCCCTCCGCCGGATCCACCTTCGACCGGTTTCGGCCACTGGAAGCAGAGGATGTTGACAAGATTGTCGCAGCCCTTCGACTGACCACCTGCTCCCTCGATCCATGCCCCTCCACACTGATTCGAGCTTGCGTGGAGGGGTTACGAGACCCTCTGTTGAATATAGTCAACTGCTCCCTTGAGCAAGGAGCTTTTCCAGAGGAGTTAAAAGAGGCGGTGGTCAGTCCATTGCTGAAGAAGCCCGGGTTAGATCCCGCAGCTCCCTCCAATTACCGCCCAGTGTCCAATCTTCCGTACCTGGGCAAGGTAATTGAGAGGGCAGCAATGGACCAGCTGTAGGCATTCTTGGATGAGACAACCTGGCTAGACCCCTTCCAGTCCGGCTTCCATTCAGGCCATGGGACGGAGACTGTCCTGGTCTCCATCACAGACCTACGCTGCCATTTGGACCGAGGCGGATCGGCGCTGCTCGTGTTATTGGACCTCATGGCAGCGTTTGATACTGTCGATTACCAACTTTTGACACACCGCCTGGTGGTGGCGGGGGTGAGGGGGACAGCCCTCAACTGGCTGTCCTCCTTCCTCCAAAACCGCCGGCAGTGAGTGAAGTGGGGAGGGGTGGCCTCCGAGGGCTCCCCCTTATGCTGTGGGGTCCCTCAGGGGGCCATTCTCTTCCCGCTGTTATTTAACATCTATATGCGACCACTCGCCCAACTGGTGCGGAGTTTTGGGCTGGAGTGCCATCAGTACTCTGATGACACCCAGCTCATTCTGAGGATGGACCCCAGGGTGATCTCTGTACCCGATAATTTCCATCTTTGCCTGGAGGCCATTACTGGATGGCTGCGAGCCAGTAAGTTGAAGGTGAACCCGGCGAAGACGGAGATCTTGTGGCTGGGCCGCCCGGAGAGGGTAGAGACCCAGTTGCCGACGTTTGACGGTGCGGCCCTTCGCCCGCAACCGTCTGTAAAAAGTTTGGGGGTTCGGCTGGACGCCCAGTTGTCTATGGAGGAGCAGATTGCCTGCGCCTGCAAGACAGCCTTCTTTCATCTACGTCAGGCAAAACGTCTGGCTCCTTACCTCTCCCGTTGCGACCTGGCCACAGTGATCCAAGCCACGGTCATCTCGAGGCTCGATTACTGTAATGCGCTGTACATTGGCCTACCCTTGTCGGCAATCCGGAACTTAAGCTGGTACAGAACGCTGCAGCGCGTCTGCTCTCGGGACCCTTAAGATCCGACCATGTGACTCCACTCCTGCGCGAACTGCACTGGCTTCCAGTTGAATTCCGGGTCGCCTTCAAGGTGTTAGTTCTAACTTTTAAGGCCTTATATGGTTTGGGGCCAGTGCACCTGAAGGAGCGGCTTACCCCTTATGTGCCCAGGAGATCACTGCGCTCAGAAGGGCTCAACCTTTTGGATGTGCCTAATATCAGGGTTTGCAGACTGGCTACTACACGCCGGAGGGCATTTACCGTAGCCGCGCCAGCTCTGTGGAACGGCCTCCCCGAAGAGATCCGGGCCATCCGGGTTCTTCTGCCGTTCTGCAGAGCAGTAAAAACATGGCTATTCAGGCAGGCATTCGGCCCATAGCCAACTGCCACTATCTGTACCTGCGGGTTCGCTGCTAGCATGCCACTGCTAAATACTGCTATTGGCTGGCAATATGTTTTAATTCGGGTGTTTTAACTGTTTTACTGTATTTTATGTATTTTACTTGTTTTTACTTGCACTAATCTTGTGAACCGCTCTGGGCGCCAGAGAGAGCGGTATATTAAGTTGAACTTAATAAGTAATAAATAATAAATAAATATATGAAAGTTCTAAATATATTGCAGATGATAACGCATAATCACACATGCACTTTGCTGATTTTTAATGGTATTCTAATGGGGAGGTGATCTGATTCTAAGGCTCCTCTGGGATCTCACTGTAGTGCCATGGTCACACCATGAGATGTAACCTGCTTAGAGGCTAATCAGATGTTACTTATACAGATACAATTTCCAAAATAAGCTGTCTCATGGAGACTCCAAAAGAGCAGGCACATTGTTTTGGAAAAGGAAACATCTCAATGGCAGAGAACATGACTGGAATACAGAAAGTCATGGTTTAAACTCCATTGCAAAATAAACTGGTTTCTCCATGGGAAGTCACTCTTGGCTTCAATGGGCAATATGGGCCAATGATTTGGCTCAGTTTAAGTCAAGTTCATATACACACATTAGATGGCCTCACAGAGAGATGCATTTTTTATTTTAGCTGTCCATATTTTTTTTCTACATGCGAGCAATTTTTTTTAGTGTGGCATGTTGAATTCACCTGTCCACTTCATTTAAAAAGCAATTGCAGTAGCCCAAGGGATATGCATCTCCTGTAGCTTTGTTCCCATTTTATATGCATATTTTAAAATATTGAAATGTATAACTATCAATTAATTACAACAATGTTTGATTTAAGAGCTATTTTAACAGAGCAGACAACCAGGAATGCTTCAACATAGCCATTGAGTCGTACTTCTGTACAGGTGAAAGGATGCCTGTTCTCATTGCACTTGAGGCAGTAGCTTAGTCTAGCCTTCAGTGTGGGCTTTGTGGCATATAATTCTGTGCTAAAACAAAAGGGAATGTCTAATGAGCCAAATGGAAGAGCATCATATTACTTTCTTTTGTCAGCATTTGCCTTATTTGGCCTAATGGTAAGATCAGCCTGTCAAATATCAACATAGGTACTTGCGATATTACCTTTTCTTTTCCTAGAATTAGGCATGAGTTACCTACATCTGAGTATTAGACTCTCTCGCCAGCATTGAAGCGATGCTCCTACGCCATCAACTCCGCTGGACCGGTCACATTATCCGAATGCCCGATCACCATCTCCCAAAGCAGTCGCTCTACTCTGAACTCAAGAACAAAAAACATAACATTGGTGGACAGGAAAAGAGATTTAAAGATGGGCTCAAAGCCAACCTTAAAAACTGTGGCATAGACACTGAGAACTGGGAAGCCCTGGCCCTTGAGCGCTCTAATTAGAGCTCAGCTATGACCAATGCCCTCACTGTGGAAGAACATGCGGGTCAAGAAAAAAGCTCTACAGTCACCTATGTATCCACTGCCAAAACATTGCACTTGAAAGGTCATCAAATTCGGACAACGAGGGATCGTCTAAGTAAAGTATTAGATTCTGTCATAAGGCTTAAGAGATTATGTAGGGCAGTGGATATTTTTGTGTGAGGTGGGGACAGACCACCAGCAGCTGGTGATCCTCAGGTCATTGAAACAATTTATTAGCTTTGAATTTTAAAAGAGCTATTTAAGTTGCTGAACCCACTTTGTGAATAAGTAAGCTGGAGGGTTCATCACCACTGCAAGATTAATTCAGTTGCACACTTTGCCTGCCATGGAATCCAGGGAACTATAGTTTGACAAGGTACCAGCAAGAGAAAATTAAAGACTTTGTAAAACTGCTACCCAAGATTCTAGAAAATGGAGCTGTGGCAGTTAAAGTGGTGTCAAACTATATTACATTTCTACAGTGTAGAGATACTGCAGGAGAGTACATTGGATCCCGGATTGCGAATAAGAAAAGTGACAAATTATGTCCTTTATTCACAAGGAGTAAAATTCAAAGAAAAACTATCTGCTTCTTAGTGTGGAAATACACAAATGGATGGCATACTAAACCATATTAATCAAAAAACAGATATATGGATATATGTAATTCATAAAAGCATGATTGACATGTAAATGTAGCTGCACAATGACATCCTAATTCACTGCTTCCTAAACAAATACTTATTCCTTTGTGCTAGACCAGTGGTTCTCAACCTGGGAGTCGCGACCCTCAGGGGGTTGTTGGGCCATTTTCTGGGTGCTGATCCACCGGGGGCAAGGCGGAGGGCTGCCCTCACGGCCCCGCCGTTGGGCAGGCTTTCTGCCCCACCCCCATGCCATTCCCAGCTGGGAAGAGTGTGGGGACAAGGCGAAGAGCTGCCCTCACGACCACACCCTTTGAGCAGGCTTTCTGCCATTATGAAGTAACAACAAAACTATGGTTGGGGGTCACCACAACATGAGGAACTTTATTTAGAGGTTACAGCATTAGAAAGTTTGAGAACCACTGTGCTAGACAAAGCATTCTGAGGCAGACTCTCATTGGAATGAGTATATCTTGTGCAATTTTATTTATGTAGCTTGGTTTTGAAATCCAAGGATTAAGCTTCCAAGGTTTATGGGAAATCATTTAAGTCCATCTCAAAATTATTGTTTTGCAAGAAGAGGAGGGGGAGAAAGATTGGGAGCAAGTTGCAGTAAGACTATTTTAGTACTGACAAATTTGGTGAGAAGAAAGAAAGAAAAGCAAGGTAGAATTCAGCAGTATATCTTCTACCAATCTGTTGCATATAATGGAGAAAGTAACTTTTAAGGCCAATAAACTCTGAAATGAAGCATGGTGGATGATACTATTTAATATTTCAGGCGAATTTGAAATATTAAATAGTATCAGTCCAAAATGTACTACTGTTTGTGCCCCTGATGAAAAGACAATGTTATTGCAAGCTCAATTTTTGAAAACCTTTGCTATGTGTAAATGTGAACAGGAGGGAATGAAGGGATGTGCAGACATTAGCAAGACAATTTGGTCATGGGAAAAGTTAGACTTGAACCCTTCTTGATTTTACTCAGGTAGCAATGCAGAGCTTCACATGTTTTATTTTTTAAAGATATGCTGGGGAGGCTCTCCTCTTTGTCCCACCACCATCACAAGCACAGTTGGTGGGGACAAAGGAGAAGACCTTGTCAGTGGTGACCCCCTAGCTTTGGAAATCCCTCCACAGGGAGATTAGATAGGCCCTCACACTGTCCTCCTTTTGTAGGAACTTGAAGATGTGGCTCTTCAATCAAGCATTTGAGAATATTTAGCCCCTTGTTGTCCTACATAGTAGTCGTACATCCTGCACTTGATCCCATGCCCTCTCTCCATTACTGCAGCTGGAACTTATTTTATTCCAATGTTTACAGCCCGGTCATAGTTCCTGAGCCTAAATTGATGTATTCATGTGCACATGTCTTAATTTATTGTATTTTATATTGTGTTTACAGTTGTGTTTGTTTTTAAGGCACTTTGTGCCATCTGTAAGCTGCCCCGAGTCCCTTTGGGAAGACGATGGCAGGATATAAGAAAAAAGTTGTTGTTGTTATTATTATTATTAGAAACACAACAAGATGAGTGCACAGCAAACAAAATCACTCTGCTGGCTGTTGTATTGGATCACAAGTTGGACACTTCCTAAGTGTCTAGGACTGTGTGATGTATCGATGAATAATGCGTGCAGATCCCAGTAAGATGGCCTTTTGCAGTTGGCAGGTGGTAACTTTGTCAGCACCGATTGTGTTTAAATGCAGGCCAAGGTCTTTAGGCACTGTACCCAGTGTGCCGATCACCACTGGGACCACCTTGACTGGCTTGTGCCAGAGTCTTTGCAGTTCAATCTTTAAATCCTCATATCGTGTCAGCTTTTCCAGTTGTTTCTCTTCAATCCTGCTGTCCCCTAGGATTGCAACGTCGACAATCCATACTTTGTTTTTTTCCACAATCATGAGGCCAGGAGTATTGTGCTCCAAAACTCTGTCTGTTTGACTTCGGCAGTCCCAAAGTAGTTTGACGTGTTCATTTTCTGTAATTTTTTCAGGCTTGTGATCCCACCAGTTCTTTGTCACAGGCAGATGGTATTTGTGGCACAAGTTCCAATGAATCACCTGGGCAATGGTATTATGCCTCTGCGTGTAGTCTGCACGATCTTCTTGCAGCAGCTGAGGATGTGATCTATTGTTTCATCTGCTTCCTTGCAGAGTCTACACTTGGGATCTGTTGTCGACTTTTCAATTCTGGCTTTGATGTCATTTGTTCTAATGGCTTGTTCCTAGGTTGCCAGAATCCGGCCTTCTGTCTCCTTTTTCAAAGTTCCATTTGTGAGCCACAGGAGTATTGTGCTCCAGAACAATATTATTATTATTATTATTATTTGCATGAAATGCAAGGTTTATAGAAAAGAATTTATGGATATTAAATATTAGCCATTTTTTGTACAGATACCTTTAAAATGTGTATGGAGAAAGTGGTGAGGTCTATAAATATCCTTTTTTTGCACAGATCTATTGTTTCCCTCACACTATACACTTCATGAAAAAACACACTTATTTGTGTGTGTGTGTCCCTGCAAATCTTGAAATGCAAAAAGATCAACCGACCTGGCAATTTTCCCAACATAGTGTCTCAATATGTCAACACACTGTATCTTGAAGAGAGGGGAAGATTTCTTCTTTAGTCTCTCTACTAGGGAGGAAGTTGCTCTGAATGGAATGGGCTTATTTTTGACCAGATGTACATTGGCCGGAATTCTGTTAGTCCCAATGAGTGCAGACCCACTGACTTAATTGTTGAACCGTGAGTCAACACATAGGCAAATCCATCTGATTCAATTGGCTCTAGGATTTAGGCCATGGGATTATAATGACAATTGTTTATATATGGGGAAGCTTTTTGTATGGAGGGTCACCTAGCCAACAAGCTTCTAATCTGATTCTCTTTGCTGTTTTTGCCACAAGCTGAGTGAAGGGTGTGTTTGCTGATATTCTGGTACCCCAGGTGGTGGGCCAGATGGCTTCTGCTCTGAGCCTCCCCTGCTTGCTGGTAAGACAACACTGAAAAGATCACCCTGGGTACATTACAATTATTATATTTCACATGGATCTCCTGCAGTCTTTTGATTATAAAAAGATGGGAGCCTGTGGTTTTTCTTTGTTAGTCAGTATCTTTCCCTTTTATATACTAGCGGCTGAGTCACTGCTGAGTAACCTCAAGAGTTGCACTGTTTAACAATGGCAAGAATCAGACACAACAGAGACATGCCAACCCCATCCATATTCAGGAGCACGTGAGCCTCCAAATCCGGTGGGTTTGCCTGCATTGTGGATTGCAAGTGCCACATGGCAAAAGGAATCTGACCTCGAATATTTGACACAGCCTGCTAGTGGTGTTATTTAATATGCACGATGAAGCCTGTGACACAACTTGGTAACAAGTCCCGAGACATAAGGGGAAGAGGCCCTGCTGCAGGGTAATGTTGCCATGACTCTGTCAGCTGTATCTCTACAAGCAGACTGATGTGAGCTAGTAATATGGGCTCACTGCACCAACAGAATACAAAACCTTATAACAAAGGAACACCAGCTAAAAAGCAACTCTGCTCATTTTTTAAAAAATCTCAATCACCATTAGAGGAGAAAAGCAGATCTCTTAGGGCAATGTTTCCCAACCAGTGTGCCGGGGCACACTAGTGTGCCGTGAGCGATCATCAGGTGTGCCGTGGGAAATTGGAACCTTCAGGAAGGGGGGGGAGTCTAGTGTGTTGAAGTATAAAAACCCTAAGAAACATACCTCGATAAACACCCCCCACCCGTTGTCTACTTGGTCTCTCCCTCTCCATGCATTGGGAAGGCCTGCCTCCCTTTCCCCAAGTAGAGACCTCCTCTTGCCTCCTGGGGGTTCTGTGTGGGAAGTTTGGCCCAGTTCTATCATTGGTGGGGTTCAGAATGCTCTTTGATTGTAGGGAAACTATAAATCCCAGCAACTACAACTCCCAAATGTCAAGGTCTATTTCCCCTGAACTCCATCTGCGTTCATATTTGGGCATATTGAGTATTCATGCCAAGTTTGGTCGTGCTCCAACATTGTTTCAGTCCACAGTGCTCTCTGGATGTGGGTGAACTACAACTCCAAAACTCAAGGTCAGTGCCCACCAAACTCTTATAGCATTTTCTCTTGGTTATGGGAGTTCTGTGTGGGAAGTTTGTGTCTTTCTGCCATTCCTGCCAGGATATCTATGTTGAGTTCATCGAAACAGGTCCAGGTTTCAGACTGAGTGTATAAATACATTTTAAAAACATATTAACTATATGTATTACTGTGTTAGAGTGTCATTTTGTGTCATTTTGGTTGGTGGTGTGCCCCAGGATTTTGCAAATGTAAAAAGTGTGCCGCGGCTCAAAAAAGTTTGGGAAACACTGTCTTAGGGTGCCATCCAAGACCACCATAGAGCTACGTCAAATCAGACGTTAGAAGGAACCGCCAATTCTTCAGAAGAATACGTATTCTTTCCTTAAAAATGAAACAAAGACTAACAAATAAAAATGAACTGCTACTTAATAACTCATGTTACATCAATGTAAAATTGAACAAAATGGGATGGAGATAGTAGAGAAAGGTGGAGGAATGATGAGACCAAGGTGGAGAAAGGCTGAGGAAGTGAAAGATTGTGCCCGCGGAAAGAGACACATAAATTTATTTATTTATTTACAATTTTTGTACCCCAACCTTCTCACCTCCATGGAGGGACTCAGACCGGCTTACAGCAAAAATCAATGCTATACAAATTTAAAACAGCATATTAAATACATAAAAACAGAAATACATAACAACCACATTGCCATTAAAACCACATTCAACTCGGTCTATAAAAGTGGTCACTCATTTCAGATTGAACTCAATCTCAGCTTATTCTGGGAAAGCCTCAGTCCACATCTAAGCCTTTACCCGCCTCCTGAAGGACAACAGGGAGAGGGCAGATCTAACATTGCTTGGGAGGGAGTTCCACAGCCGAGGGGCCACCACAGAGAAGTGGAATATATAGCAACCACCTTTGGATTTTTGGATTCAGAGTCTGGATTTTTTGTTTGCATCCTTGTTGGATTGGCAGGGCTTTTCTCACAGTGCCAAGGTCCTCCTTACCAACTGCTATTTGTTCTGGGAAAAAAGCAGCATTTGCTGTAAATGCCTCCTAATTAAAAAAGAAATAAATACACAGATGCAAGCTGTTCTTGTAATATAATAAAGCTAACTCACAAATAATTAAACTATAAAGTCGGTAGTCCATGCCTTGACAAATCAGTTGCAAAAGTCCCACGGATGGCGGTGCAGTTGGGGAATGGAAGAAAATCATAGTGGGGTGGTTGGAAAACAGAGCTATCAATAGTTACAAAGTGCTTCCAGTATTAGGAGCAATATGCCGTTGAATACTAATCTGCTATAGAATGGCAGTAGTAGGAAGTGCCACTGCCCTTGTGTCTTGCTTGTGGGCTTTCCAGATGTTTCCCCTTCTTATGTATGATTGTAAAAGCTGACAGTAAAAGAAGCGGATAGGAAGAACATTCACATATTTGAAATGTGGTTCCGGAAAGTAGAGGCGTGTGAGACACCAGAAAACCATGCCTTTTTCGGTCCCGTTTTTTTGCACCCCCCTCCCTATTCTGTTTACCTGTAAATTCCCAAAATCAGGATGAGGAAAATACCATTCTGTGATCCAACAGCCGGAAGTTCAGTTTATGTTCATGGAATATTCTGCCCATTGGCTACAATGGGTGAACTTGTGAGGTTCCATTTTCTGTCACTTTTATGGCTGTTGGGATAAAAATGACCAGGACATTGCAGGACACATTTAGGACTGCATACCCCCCACGTTTCAGAACATTTGGGTCATCTACTGATTTTTAGCAAAAAAAATTACAAATAAAATGTCTTTAAGAAACAACAACAATAATACTTTGTTTATACTCCGCCACTACCTCCCCAAGGGAACTTGGGGTGGCATACATGATGCCAAGCCCAAGGACACATAATAAACAACATAACAGCAGATAATAAAACAATACAATCAATATAACTTGACAATTTAAAACCATTCTGGCCGGGCCAAATGTGAAATATATATATTTTAAAAATAAATAAACACTGGGTGTGAACAGAGGTGGAATGTGTGTAGCAGGAGGTATTGAAGGATAATGTGGGGCAGACAACCCAACAGGTAATTAAAGTGCTTCTGAGGACATTTGCAAGAACTGATCACAGCAGGGCGTTATTCACTATATTCAGGGAAGGCACATTGGAACAGCCATGTTTTCAGGCTCCTCCTAAAAACTGCTAATGTGGGGGCTTGTCTGATATCCTTAGGGAGCGAGTTCCAGAGTCGGGGGGCCACTACAGAGAAGGCCCTCTCTATCGTCTCCACCAATCGTTCCTGCGAAGGGGGTGGGACCGAGAGTAGGGCCTCTCCACATGATCGGAGAGATCGCCCTTGAAATTTATCCAGAGTCTGACTGCTCACTGGGACTACTGAGAGTGAGGACTGGCAGCCCAGAGGCTCCTTCAACAGCAGCGGGCTGAGTAGCAGCAGCCCACCCCCAAAATACATTATTTGAATTTTAGTGGGCATAGGAGGATTACATTTATCAGTATTATCTCTCCCTTTTCCTATCCCATTCCCAGTAGCTTTCACTCCCCTCAAAGACTCCTATGCCCAGTTCTGGACACAGGGAAGGCATGCTGCCTGGTGTGGCCTTCCACAGCCCTTTTGAAGGCTGCCCAGAGCTCCCGAGGGTGGCCAGCCCAGCCAATTGAGGGAAAGCAGGGTCCACCTCCCATTGGCTGGCCAGCCCACTAGCGGAAACCTCTCCCACTGCTGAGGGGGCTGCTGGCAAGAAGAAGCCCCCTCTGGCACTATGGCCCCGGAAGGAAGGCAAGGAAGGAAGGGAGGGAAGGCAAGGAGGAGGAGGCGGCAAGGAGGAGGATGGATGTGGGGCCGCTGAGCTCACCTCGGGGGCTACTCACGGAAAACCGCAAAAGAGTGAGTCCGCGGTAAGCAAACCGTGAAGCAGCGAGGGGACACTGTATACACAGTACACACAAGCTAGAAGATAGAGCTGGGGAGGGAATAGCAGAGATTCAAAGAGGTGAACTAGAAAAAAGGGCTTTTAAAGTAATGCACTGTTCTCTCACTTATTGCTGGGGTTAGGTTCCAGGACCTCCCGCATTAAGTGAAAAACCGCAATGTAGGGATACTCTATTTATTTTAATATTTGTACATTATTTCAGTAGTTATACACTATTTTAAGTCTTTTTTTTTTAAAAAAAAGTTTTTATTAGTTTTGTGTGTTTATGTGATACAAATAATGAAAGTTAAAAAAACACTGCATAGACAAAAAAAGAAAATAAAAAAGTGATATGGGTAAATGTGGGGGGGGAATAGGGGAGGGGAATAGGGGAAAAACAAAAAAAAAAGACAAAAAAAGACAAAAGCAGAAAACATTTAGGTAACTTCCACTCTCCTCTTTTGTGGGTTAAGATTATTCATGTATCTTAGTGTATTTCTCCCAACAATTTATCTACAAATAATTCCTTTTACCTTGCATTTAGTACAAAAGTATTCTGTATATAATACAATATCTTTAGGTTAACTTATTTTATTTGTCTTCCAATATTTTTAGCCCAGATTACTATGCAGTTTTTTATTTCTTCCATTTCAGTTTCCCAATCAATTAATTTATTGTATATTTTTGTAATGGTTTTTAAAATCATTTCTTAACAATTGTTCCCAAAAATCTATTTCCACATTGAAACCTTTCTTCTTTATGAACTTAAAATAAAGTGAAGGAAAGGAAGGAAAGGCCCTTCAAGGCTGGAGGGAGGGAGAACTGAGGAGTGAAAGCACCTTGGAGAGCCGGGATGGCAAACCCCCACAAAACAGTGAAAATACCATGATATATATTTTAAATTAATATGTTTTGAAATCTGCGAAACAGCGAGTCCACAATAAGCGAACCGCGAAGTAGCGAGGGAACACTGTATTTAAATATTGGGGGGAGAGGGAGGCTGCAATCACATGATGCATGACAGGCCACACCCATATTCCTCCCAAAGTTGGGGGGAGCGGTGAAAGCTGCTTCCTCCACCACTATGTACTACAGGGAGGAAAGTGTATCCAATGGAATGGAGCTACCAGCACTTTCCTCCCCCTTTCCCTGTATGATGTGGGAAAAGGGCTGTGAAGCAATGCGCGTTGCCCCACATTGCCACCCTTTCTGCCATCTGATAGGTACAGGGTGCAAATACACCCGTCCTGTCTCCATTGTGTGATGGGGTAAAAAGGGAGGGTGAGCAGGGTGCCACGAGTCACCCCATGCTCCTTCTCTTTCACTGGTGATTGTTGATGCAGTGGCATGGTGCAGGGGTGCTCACACTTTTTCAGCATGGGAGCCACTGATTAAAAAACCAAGTCCCAAAGATCACCTACCCAGAAATGTAAAACGTATAACTATTTTCTTATTTATTTATTTATATTTATTATTCATTTTTATGTACCGCTCCTTCCAGCAGGCTCAGGGCAGTTTACATAAAATGAAGTTTATAAAACATCAACATTTCAATTTAATAACAACAATATAAAAATAAAGAAAAAAATACATCCAACCACCCCATTTCTCCTACACTGCCATATTACCACACATATTATCAGCCAGAAAATAAGAAGAGAGGCTTTTGAACTGCAAGGCCATTTAATACTCAGCAAGGTAAACAAAGGGGCATTCAAAAATACATCCAACCACCGCCATTTCTCCCACATTTCCATATTCCCCAACATATATTTCTCAAGGAACAAAGCAAGCAGAGAGGCTTTGGAGCTAAAAGGCCATTTTTAAACATTAAAAATAAACAAAGAGACATGCCACAGAACAATCAAGCACCCACCCCAAAGTAAAAAGACCGACCTTTGAGATGCAGTAAGGAAATGACCCCAAAGCATCCTTCTTCTTCTCCTCCGTTGTTGCTCCTATTTCCACGCCGCCAGCATGCGTGCCGCCTCCAAGAGTTCACGAGAAGTCCGAGAGGTAAAATGGGCGCTTCTGCGCATGTGCGCGGGGCCAGCCATGCATCGCGTCATCCAGGCCCGCCCCCCTTTGGTCTCCTACAACTCTGAGTGGCTGGAGAAGGATAGAGGGAGGAGGAATCCAAAAGAGGGGGCCCATTCTGCCTTTTGGACTCTGGAGCTTTTGGAGGTGGCGCGTGAGCAGGGAGCGGGGGAGAAGCAATGATGGATGACTTCTTTGCAGCGTGCAGGGGTGCGTGAAGAGGACCAACAGCAAAAAACCTGGTCAGGGGCCTGAAGATCACCAGGATGAGGCCCAAAGATCACCCTGGTGATCGCGATCACCGTTCTGAGCACCCCTGGCATGGTGCAAAAGAATTGTGTGAAGAGGTGGTAAGTCATGAACCAAAACGATCTTCATCCATCTAGGAGACTTTGCATTAGAATTTCTTGAAACATTTTGAAAACCATTTTAAAACTGTATTTGAATTTTTTCTCTTTCTTATTGGAAACAAAATGCTAGACTCGATGGCCTTTTGACAAACCTAACAAGGCAGTTTCTATATTCTTACCCATTCATAGTTCCTCTTTGCTTTATGTATATATACACATGAAGGCAGTCCTGAAGTTACACCCTTCTACATAAGCCTGGCCTTCTGTCAATATTAGTCTGCATTTTATTCGTGCTCCAACACTGCTCACATCCGGCAAATAATCCTTCAGTACACAGTTTACATTGCATGTTCTGCACAAGGGGAAAAAAGCTAATCTTATCATATGGCACAATGAAAAAAGCAATGCTTTTTCTACTTTTATTTTGACATTGCTCAGAAAATTGAATAATAATAATAATAAAAATTGGAGTACAAAAAATATTTTTGCCAGGATTCCTGGAGCAGTTCCCCCAGGTGCTGCAGACTATATGTCATAGGAAAGAGTGGGAAAAACCACTTTTGAGTATTCCTTTCACGAAACTTATGAAATTCATGAAGTCATCGCAAAAAAGTAACTTGAAGGTACACAAAAAATTCTAATGGAAGAAAATGGGAGGAATCTACAAGAGGAATCTAGGGCTCGATATATCTATCCAGGCATGTAGCCGGGGGAGGGGGGGCTTGGGAGGCTTCACCCCCCCCCCGAAATTCTTAGGATGGTCCACGAGAAGGCCTTGCTGGTACATTATCTAAACTGTTATGTTTATTCATATCATGATCTGATCACCATGATCAATATATCCCATATGCATGGGGGTATTACTGGGATAACGATGCAAAAGGTTTGCTAGGATTGACCCTCTCAGGCTCAGGCTCACCCCCCCCCACCGAAATCAAAGTCAGCTCCTCCCGAATCAAAATCCTGGCTACGGCTCTATCATTTATCTATCTATCTATCGATCTATAATCCAGATGAAAATGTTACTTCTTTTGTTCTTGCATGCCGTAGAAGCTAGTGGCTCCAATGTCTCTGAGATGGTTTGTCCTTACTGAACGTTTGAAAAACCTAACCATGGTACCAAACCCATTCCCCTAAATAGGTTCAGTATCTTCTTTAAAGTTTATACTAAATATGAGTATAAATTTATCATTGGACTTGCATGTGCACCATCAACTGCCACTGCTAGTGTGCTAGGGGAGAATTCACAAAACATTTTCTCACATTGTGAAATGACAGGACTGGATGGATGAGGGTCATCTTCAGCAACAATTGCATACACATTTCAGTACGTTTTTGCTCAGTTCAATAAATGCCCATTTATTTAATTAATTCTGCCGCTGATTTGTTGCCAAGATGGTTACAATCCACAGGGTGTTGCTTATTATTTTAATGTGCTTAACTTGTCCGGGCTCTTAGGGAGCTTTCGGCCTTCCGAAGACCCTGTAAAACAACCCTATTTTGGCAGGCCTTCAACACTTAGTGCTTCACGTAATCCATGCCGCAGTGGTATGGCTTGTTCAACTGCAACTGGGGGCGATTGTATTACTGTTTTCATTGTTTTTACTGTTTTAATTGTTGTTCTTATTGATTTTATTGTATTTGTTGCGATGTTGTGAACCGCCCTGAGCCTCCGGGAAGGAGCGGTATATAAGCATGAATAATAAATAAATAAATAAATAAATAAACTTCACAAAGCGAAAAGACACAAGTGAATTTTTGGCGCAAATTGCACAAAGTCTGATTAAGAAAACACTGGGCGCATCACTCTTGAAATGGTGGCAAGAACCCTATGGAGAAATCATTCAATCTATAAGAGACAGTTGAGATAATGCAACCATAAACAAGACATTAGTGAAATTTTGTCTTATGTCCAGGCCATCACTAATTTATAGGAAACATTCAGCATCACACTATTCTTTGTGAACAGAATAATAATAATAGAAACTTATGAACCTGAAATCCACATGAGCAGACTATAATAGCTAGTGTCACTTTCCACCTTTGAGTGCAACAAAGCCAGGTAAAGTATCACCGCGATTTCAGCAAGCTTAGATCTGCCTCACTCTGAATTTGCTGAAATTGTTTGCACAAGTGACTTGGAAATATTTGTGGGTTTAAACAGGGAATTGCCCTAAAACAGAACTACTTTTCTCCAGCGTGGCCATGCCCATTATTTTCACTCCAACTCAACAGTCATAGAATAATCGAGTTGGAAGAGACCACATGGGCCATCCAGTCCAACCCCCTGCCATGCAGGAAAAGCACTATTAAAGAACCATGAGAGGTTGTCATCCAGCCTCTGTTTAAAAGGAAGGAGCTTCTACTACACTCCGAGGCAGAGAGTTCCACAACTGAACAGCTCTTAAGGTCAGGAAGTTCTCCCTAATGTTCAAATGGAATCTCCCTTCCTGTAATTTGAACCCATTGCTGTACCAAACCTCTGCTCATGCTTCTTTGATACAGGAGTATTTAATGGTGAAACCAAATCTGCTAAGCACTTGACGATAAAAATAGGCATTGCAGCAGCACCCTCTAGTGTTTCACGAAGAAAGAAAACATGTGGGGGAGGGGAGAGAGAAATAATTGAACCACATGATATAGTGGAAAAATAAGCTCCATCGTGCATAAGACAATCTGGATTGCACAACTACTCATTGAAAGTAGTAACATATGGAAGATCAAGCTTCCGTGCCATCACATACAACCTATGTGCAGAAATGGGAGCTCAGGCATACATGACACATTTATTGTAATATGTACTTTGGCCCTGTTTTGAGTTCAGTAATTATAATTATAATAATTATTTAAAACTTTTATATACCGATCTTCTCAACCTCTGCAGAAGGACTCAGGCCGGTTAACAGCAAGGATTCAATGCCAAATTACAATTTAAAACTTCATAAAAACAAAAGATTAAAATACCAGTAGATTAAAATACATAAAAATACACATAAACCAGATTGCCAAGATAAAAATATGTCCAGTTTTGGTCTGCATACATAAGCAATGACTTAGTCTATTATTAAACTCAGCCATTATTCCTGGAAAGCTTCTTTCCAGATCCAGGATTTCAATAGCTTCCTGAAGGTCAGGAGTGAGGGGGCAGATCTGATCTCAATTGGGAGGGAGTTCCACAGCTGAGGGGCCACCACAGAAAAAGTCCGGTCTCTCGTCCCCACCAGCCACGATTGCAAATGTGGTGGATCGAGAGCAGGGCCCCTCCAGAAGATCTTAACTGCTTTGATGGTTCATTGGGGAGAATATGTTCAGACAGGTAAACTGGGCCGGAACCGTATAGGGTTTCGTAGGTCAATACCAGCACTTTGAATTGTGCTCGGAAGCTAATTGGCAGCCAGTGAAGCTGGCACAACAGAAGAGTTGTACGTTCCCTATACTCCTCTCCCATTAGTAACCTGACTGCCGAATGTTGGACTAACTGAAGCTTCCAGGCAGTCTTCAGAGGAAACCCCATGTAGTGAGCGTTGCAGTAGTCTATTCGGGATGTAACCAGAGCGTGGACCACCGTGGCCAAGTCGGTAGCAATAAAGGAGCCCCTGGTGCAATGGGTTAAACCCTTGTGCCAGCAGGATTGATGACTGACAGGTCAGAGGTTCGAATCCAGGGAGAGCGCAGATAAGCTCCCACTGTCAGCTCCAGCTCCCCATGCGGGGACATGAGAGAAGCCTTCCACAGGATGGTAAAACACCAAAAAGATCCAGGCGTCCCCTGGACAATGGCCTTGCAGACAGCCAATTCTCTCACACCAGAAATGACTTGCGGTTTCTCAAGTCACTCCTGATACACACACACACACACAAAGTAGCAATGAAAGATCATCTTAGAATTAAAGTCTTTCCCACTTCCCTTTTCTGTTCCTTACACAGAAATCAGCTGACTTTGTTCTACTGAGGGTCAACTATTCTCCAAAGAGCGTAGTCTGCATACTATAAATAGATACTACTGTTTTCATGAAGAAATGCAGCGCAAGTATTCCCCACTTCTCTTGCTTGAGAAATTGGTTACCGATAGTGAGGAGCAGTGACCTTTCTCTTTGATTTCACACTGGGATTTGCATGACTGACATTCTGTGTTCAGGGATCTAACCCAAGGAGAGATCATACATTCGGTCAAACACAGTAATTTTAAATCTCCACTCCAGCAAAGGAAGTTTGGGCTATAGGAATAGATTTTTGGGTGCTCACTTGTTCCTGGTAGACATTTTCATTTGAAGACCTTGGACAAGTTGCTTTTTGACTGGTTTAGTGGATGATTATAGCAGGTATAGTCCCTAAAGTATCATTTTACAGCTCTGTTCTGTTCTGTCAAACCATTTGTGTCTGTATACCTTCAAGTTGTCTGTTGACTTGTAGTGATCCCATGAATTTAATAGAGTTTTCTAAGGCAAATTTATTATATTTATTTATTAACTGTATTTCTAACCCGCCCTTCTCAACCCCCCCCCCCCCGGGGACGACCTCAGGGCGGCTTACAAGGCACAATTAGCTGCCGGCAACAATACACAATATAAAACACGAATACAACAAGATTAAAACATCAACATTAAAACATTAGCTATCCAGTTAATTTCAAATTATATCTATACAATGCACATTCAAATAATCAATCAATGGTGGAAGCCGTGTGTCATGTCCGTCGTTAAAACAGTCCGTTCCAAATAAAGTGCTGCAGCTACTGTGTGAAGGCCAGGTCCCACAACCAAGATTTTACTTTCTTCCTGAAAGCTAGAAGGGATGGGGTTGATTGTATTTTGCTTGGAAGTGCATTCCACAGGTGGGGGGGCCACAGCTGAAAAGGCCTGTCTCTCGTCCCCGCCAGACACAGTTGAGTTGTTGGTGGAAGCGAGAGCAGGGCCTCCCTGGATGACATTAAGGTACAAGGTGGGACGTAGCGGCAGATGCATTCGGACAAGTAAGCTGGGCCAGAACCGGATAGAGCAGGGGTGCTCATTAGGTAGCTCGGGAGCTACTAGTAGATCTTCGGCCCTCTTCCAGGTGATCTTCGGTCCTCACCAGCCGGATGGGGCGCTTCTGCCATGCGCGCAAACACCCTGTGCACACGCGCGCTCCTGCTGCTGGCTTCCGCTCTCGCTGTGCTTCTTTTGCCTGTGGGCATTGCAGGAAGAAGGAAGCATGAGGCGGGGCCTCTGGAAGGAGCGCCCTGCCTCTCTCTCGTCCAGAAGCAGCTGTGCAGCCTCCGTTGCCGGCGAGACAGGCAGGGCGGAACGCTCTCTCCAATAGTCCTCACAACCTCTGAGGATGCCTGCCATAGTTGCAGGCAAAACGTCAGGGGAGAATGCTTCTAGAACATGGCCACACAGCCCAAAAAACCTAAACAACCCAAACTACTTTTCATTTTGATCTCATAAGGACGTTATCATACAAGGTAGGCAAAATTGTATTGTAGCTAGTTTTGCAGTGGGATAACCGAATTGTACCGGAGTCCTAGAAAGAACAAGGCATTTTCTAGTTCCCCATAGCAATTCTACCTTTGATGGTTTGTCCAATGGTGTATCAACATATAGGCACATTCCACTGATTAAATTGACATACTTGACTCAAGTCTAACAACAAGATTTAACTCTTGTTATTGTTTAGACCTGAATTTGGAAGAGACAACAAAGTGCAGGAAAAGTGATAATAGATTTGCATGAAATGCATAAACAACAGTACTAACTTTAAATAGCACCTCTTTAGTTAAAACTGTTAATTTTTAAAAAATATTTCTCTTTTATTCTATTGAACTGAAATGCTGTCACCACAATATCCTAATTTAAAACAAGCATTAAATGGGATGGCAAAAACAGCGAGTCTTCTGCCTTCAGGGCCTAAAAATGGGCTTTAAAAGGATGGTTATTGCAAGCTATGGCCCTGAAGATAAAGAAAAGCTGTCCCACATACAGGGAGACCTCGAATATCTTTAAGAATGAGTGCTAGACTCAAAATAGTGAACCAAACAAGATTTATTGAATAACAACCAGTAAAAAGGCTGCTGGCCCAAAATGCTTAGTTGGTTGCAAAAGGAAGTCCTTGCAAAAGGATGCGATCACTTGCTTCTTTGTTTGCAGAGTGATGGTGCCTTCTTTGATCCCAAGTTCCTGTTGCCCACGAAGTCCTGAAAAGCCCCAAAATCCACAGCCTACGTTGAGGACAGGTCCTCCTTTGTACTGCAGGCTTTGGTTGAGAGCGAAGGTTAGGCTTAGTAGGTGAACTAAGATGCTTTGTTGCAGCAATGGCTTAGATTCCACCTTGCTATGTCCATGTGCTCTTCTGGAATGCAGCCAGAGAGGAAGTCCTGCCTCTCATGTGACCTCTGGAAGTGGAGGAGTTAGGGGCGGTGACGTCAGGTTTGGGGCCAAGACACAGCCCCTCCCATTTGTCCACATGGTAGAAAGGTGAAAGGCCCATGCAGGTAAAGGGCAACCAAATACAAATTACAGATATAAAACCAGCCCCGTGGGGGCGCCACAGCTAGCATCCCACCATTCCCAGAGGCAGTTGATCACACAGTTCGGTGAAAATATCTTTTAGCTTCACTAAAAGGAATTTCCATTTATATGAGCTCTAAGTTTTGTGTTGTAAGGGAGGGTGCTATTTACAAGCATATGGAAATAACAGTATCACTGAAAATAAAATCTCTTTGCAGATCTCTGTAAAGGAAAATACCATCTATGGGCATTCCCTAAACATAATGAAACAGGAAAATCACGTGGAGTGCCTATTGCATTCACTATGAATGAATACTTGTAGAATAAAATGTGATGTTTTAAAATATGTAGAAAGAGAGCTAAAGCTAAAAATTAAATATTTGTCACTGGACCAATTCTAAAGGTGGTGGGCTGGATTATTCTGTTCAGTGCGGAAATTGTTGCAGTAAGTTGTAACAGAATCAAGTGTGTGTGTGTAAAATAAAACCTTATACTGTTAATTATTATGTGCAGCTGCTAATGTAGATCAGCTAGTAAGTTTGGACCACACCTGGTGGGGTATAACTGTATGTGTTTTAGAACAGTGTTTTTCAACCTTTTTTGAGCCGCGGCACATTTCTTACATTTACAAAATCCTGGGGCACACCACCAACCAAAATGACACAAAATGACACTCTAACACAGTAATACATATAGTTAGTATGTTTTTAAATGTATTTATACACTCATTGTGAAACCTGGACCTGTTTCTATGAACACAACATAGATATCCTGGCAGGAATGGCAGAAAGACACAAACTTCCCACACAGAACTCCCATAACCAAGAGAAACTACTATAAGAGTTTGGTGGGCATTGACCTTGAGTTTTGGAGTTGTAGTTCACCTATATCCAGAGAGCACTGTGGATTGAAACAATGTTGGATCAGGACCAAACTTGGCATGAATACTCATTATGCCCAAATGTGAACACAGATGGAGTTTGGGGGAAATAGACCTTGACATTTGCGAGTTACAGTTTCTGGGATTTATAGTTAACACACAATCAAAGAGCATCCTGAACTCTTGCAACAATGGAATTGAATCAAACTTGGCATATTGAACTCTCATTACCAACAGAAAGTACTGAAAGGGTTTGCTTGGGAATTGACCTTGAGTTTGGAAGTTGTAGTTCACCTACACCCAGAGAGCACTGTGGACTCAAACAATTTTATGTTATGCTGTTGTTTGTTTTCTATCCAGAATCACAATGTTGGAAGGAGGCTCACCACTTTAAGGTCCCTAAAACAGGCATGGGAAAACTTCAGCCCTGTGGGTGCTTTGGACTTCAACTCCCACCATTCCCAACAGCCTGAGGCCCTTTCCTGCTTAAATGGCTGAGGGGGGGGGGGGAGGAAAAGAGCCTGAGGCTGCTAGGAATGGTGGGAGTTGGAGTTCAAAACACCTGGAACGTCCAAGTTTTCTCATGCCAGCTTTCAACAGAGACCTCTTCCTCCCCCTTCCCATTCGCGCCCCTTCTTCCCCCTCCTGCCAAACACTTACTTTTTCTTCTACACAGCCGCTTCTGCTGCCATTTTGATTCGAGGGGGCAGCGTGAGCGTGTTCAGGAGGGGAGGGGGAGGGAGGAAGACGTGACCCGTGCGGGCGCTACTGCGCAGACTCGCCTCAGAGCAAAGCGAGGCAAAGCGAGCAGAGCGAGGCTGGGAAGAAGGGAGCCCGAGTGGAGAAGAAAAAGTGTTTGGCAGGAAGGGGAAGAAAGGGTATTGGAGGTTCCAATTTCCCACGGCACACCTGATGATCGCTCACGGCACACTAATGTGACACGGCACACTGGTTGGGAAACACTGTTTTAGAATACAGTTCATCTTTTGCTCTGAAGAGCTTATGCTCAGGCTCAACAGCTTTTCCTCACAGCTTTGTGTCCTGTTCTCTCATTTGAAGAAAGATGAAGAAGCCATGCTCTGTATTACTTACAAGGACTATGTAAGTTTGTTGCACTGTTCATTTTGTATGCAATGCTCAAGTTTATGTTTTGACTCTGCTGAGAAGAGTAAAGTTTTTGTTCTTTTTTCCTCTTGCCTTTATGCAAATTTATTGTATCTTTTGCATCGGACCAAACTGAATTCCACTTGAGCGCAACAGAAATACCCTAAACCTGAATTTGCAAGTGAGGGGGTTGGGTCCTGTTAAACCTATTAACCCTTCTAAGAGTTCGCACTAGAGAATTCTGAAATTACAATAATAAGAATCATATGACCGTCCAATTCTTATTAGATTTTAAAAAAATAGTGGCCTTGACTACTGGTTGTGCTGACAAGGATTAATGGGAGATTCAGTCCAACAACATCAGGAGGGGTGGAGTGGTTCTGGGACCAGGCCTTTGGGCAGCAGGTGTAACATGCACTTTTGGACATTGACTGGATTGGCGTAGTGGTAGATGACACTGTGTTTTGTTTTATGGCTTTAGCCACTGATGTATATAATGATTTTAATGACTATGCAATGGTTTTAATGTTTATATGTGATGTGGATTATATTGTTGTATGGATTATTTCTGTATTATGGTGTAGCGCCCTGTAGTGCTGCAGTGTAAGCCGTGCTGAGTCCCCCTTCAGGGGTGAGAAGTGACGGGGTACAAATACCATAAATAAATAACATAAATAAATCCTCACCCCTGTTATAGACCAGGGTAGTAAGCCCCATTAAACTAAGGACTTTATTGCAGAAAACCACTATTCCAGTGCTAATAATAGATACATACCACATCAAGCACCCTCAAAATCACACCTCTCTTCATTAGTGCAATAGCACTAATTTACGAATTCATGGTCCTGTAATCAAACACTTTTCATATATTTGCCTTCCTACACTGTTGCACTTCCTTATTTTTTTATTATAAGACAATTGCATTATTTCAGCATGCTTATGCATATATACACACACACACACACACAAACATATATATATATATATATATAACAGGGAGGTTGGCATAGTGTAGAGAAGGGAAAAAAGAGAACCCCCATGATGTTACTTTACTGTGTTCATGCCAGCACAGAAGCAGAAGGGAGCCATCAAACCAAGGTAGGTGACAGGGATGCTGCAGGATTGGGAACTATTGATTCATTTTTTTCCATTAGTATCCAGGAGTGGGAAAATCATGGGGAAAAGACAGAGCAACAGCAGGATGCATATGTCATTGTGTAATGCTAGTTTGCCTGCCTCATGCAGGCAGGGCCGGACTAAGGTAATTCAAAATGGTAAGCAAACATTATTTTGGCGCCCCCTCACTCTCTGGCCTCGTGGAGCCAACTCATTCCACACATGCGCGTTGGGTGCGCATGTGCACCGTCCACGAGGCCAAAAACTGGGGAGGAGGATTTGGCGGCCGGGGGCAGAGGCTCCCATTCTCAGGCTGGGGCTTCAGTGCCGGCACCTAGGCCATGAAGGCCCAGCGTTTTCACCAGCGCTTCTGGCGGCAAGGGAGTGGGCCGGTCAGGGAGGAGGAGGCGACGACATGCGCTGCTGCTGCTTCTGTTGCGGCTTCTTCCTCCTCCTCCTCCTCCTTCCTCCTGGCTCCGCTGCCTCCTCCACCTCCCTTTCTCCAGCTCCTCCTTCCCCTCCTCCACGTGTGGTAGGTGGTTATTTTCAGTTTGGGAGGGGGAGGGGAAGGAGAGGAGCATAGGTGCCATTTTGTTGTCTGGCACAGTGGGTTATGGGAATTATAGTCCCAAACGTTTTTTGGGTTTTTTTGTGTGTTGTCTTTAATTTTGGGTTTTTTAAAAAGCTGCAAACATAGCGAGTAGGGTTCTGAGTCTATGTGGGCTAGTTTTGTGTTTCTGCCTTGCGTGGTTTTGTTGCCTATATGCATATAATCACGGATGTTACATTTTTATATATATAGATTACGTTGCTGGGGGAGGGGCCCTGATTTTGCAGGAGACAAGATGGAACTATCTTCCCATCTCCCCTTCTTTACTCTGGCTATATATGAACTGTATATGAAATATAAATAAATTTCAAGTTTAGACATGGGTACCATTTAAAAGATATCACATTATGTAGACATATGCAAAATCCAAAAACAAACCTGAAATCCAAAACACTTTTAATCCTGAGTATTTTGGACTAGGAATGCTCAACCTTGTTGTTGTTGTTATATCATATCCTATATCTGAAGTTCGGGGGAGAGGGGGAATGCTTACTATCAAATAAATCCGAAGCTATAAGTAATAAAAATGCTTTAAAAGTTTTAAATATATATTAAATAGCTATCAATTTGAAAGGGCAGTTTAAAACCATTTTATTAATGGAACCATGAGATGTGCATAACCTGGACAGACCGAGATCGAAACAAAAGCTTTACAAAATAAAACAGTTTATGAAATTAGACAAGGGCCTGTCAGTTAGGAGGTGGTTGGATAGACTCTGCTGGGTATTCTTAGCAGAAAAAAATAACCCACGATGCAGATGGGAAATAAAGAGGAGACCTTTATGGAAGTAATAACATCCACTATCAGCTCATCTAGAGGGGTGGAACAACTGGATATGAACTCTCGTTAAATTAGCTATGTACATGAACTTTAAAATAATAATAATTTTTTTGCTTTGGTGTCAAAGTAATTCCAGTGTTGGTACCAATTGTACAACCATGGAAAGGACTTGGAGCGAAGGGTCTCTCCCATGTTCTTCTAATATCAATATTCGTAAAATACAGAGAATGAACCTTCCCATCATTCTCAATTTTCAGACAGACATATGAGGGCGAGTCAATAAGTCCGTGACTTTTTGAATGAAACACAGGTCTTTGGATAAAAAAATCATTTTATTTTTCAACGTAGTCTGCTTTGAGTTTTATACACTTTGTCTAACGTTTCTCCAATTTTTTTATCCCTTCCAAAAAATAAGATTTGCCGAGGTCATCAAAATAGGTATTTGTTTGTGAAATGATTTCATTGTTGGAGTCAAATCTCTTTCCGCCGAGCCATTTCTTCAGGTTTGAAAACAAAAAAATAGTCACTCGGGGCTAAATCCAGAGAATAGGGTGGATGAGGGAGCAATTTGTTTCCCCATTTCATGGATTGTTGCCATGGAAACTGCACATGTGTGCACCCTTGCATTGTCTTGGTGCAAAAGAACTTTTTTCTTGGCCAAATGCGGTCCTCCCCCCCCCCCAAATCCTTATTAAATCGACCCAATAAGTTGGCATAATATTCGCCATTGATTGTCAATGTGGATTATACTGCGTGTATCCCAAAAAATGGTCGCCATGACTTTATTGGCTGACGAACACACTTTGGGCTTCTTTGGTGCCGATTCACCCCGAGAAACCCACTGTTTTGGTTGCTATTTGGTCTCTGGTGTGTTGTGGTGGATCCATGTTTCGTCCACAGTTACGAAACGGTGCAAAACCCCGTCCATATTGCGGTTGAATAACAACAAACACTCCTGTGAAATTGTCACACGATTGCATTTGTGGTTGATTGTGAGCAAACGCGGCACCCATCTTGCAAAAAGCTTTCTCGTACCCAAGTGATCATTTAAAATTGAAACCACTGAGCCATGTGAGATGCCTATGGCTTCCACAATCTCTCGCACTTTCAATCTCCGATCGGCCAACACCATATCGTGATTTTTTTCAATTGTTTCGGGTGTAGAGACCTCAACTGGGCATCCAGAATGTTCAGCATCTTCCGTGCTTGTATGGCCACAACGAAATTCAATAATCCATGTTTTTACCATTGAAATTGATGGTGCGGAGTCCCCATAGTATTTATCAAGCTTAGACTTGGTTTGAGTGATGGTTTTTTTCCACAAAAAATAATGCTTATTGAGCACACAAAGTTCACTTTTTTCCATTTTCTCCTCAAATCACACGGTAGTCTGCTATCAATGGCTGTCAAACACAAATTAAATGATGCAGCCTGTTCAAATTTTGACAGGAGTCAACTGCCAGATGCCTGTTGACAAGAGCAGTGTTGCCCTTTCAGTTAAGAGGCGGGAAATTCAAAAAGTCACTGACTTATTGACCCACCCTCGTAGATAGAGATATGTTTCTATATATGGAAGTAGTTGCTTTTAAATAAATAGCTTTCTGAGTTCTTGTGTAGTATGTGTAGCAAGTGTAGTATGCAAAGGTGAAAAACATGACTTCAGTATCGAGGCTAATATTTTCAACTTGACTTTGAAATGAATGTTCCTACACTAGAAACAAACAAGATGTTGGCACATTTGAAGCTACTGTGATGTTTCTATCCTTTTGTATTTGACCAAGTTGCCACAGCAACTGCAATATTTAACAGTTCTTTGACTACTTGATCAAATAGAAATAAAAGGAGAAATGTATACATTCTTTTATGCCGCCTTTGCTCAAACTGTCAGTCTTTCCCCTTTTCCTGAATGGTGCATTTAAACATACAAATGAATTAAACTTCTGTGTGTATGTGTGTATGTATCTGCACACACACATGTGACATTTCTGATCCTATAATATCCATTTGTGCCTCCTTCTTCTAATGGCATAATTGAAGTGTTCTGCAGAAATGCTCTCAGTGGAGCCTTTCACAGCAGTCAGTTTTAAATAATCTGATAGGATACAGAAAATGGAGACTTCTCCAGCTAGAAGACTGCGCTAATGACTGTAAGCCTGCAAATGAGCACAAAAACAGGTTTTCATGAAAGATGGAACAAAGTAATTTGAAACTGCAACATTTTCAAACAGGCTTGCTTAAAAGGTGTCTGATGTGCTCTCAGGGGCGGATTTAACGGTAAGCAAACTATGCGGCCACTTAGGGTGCCACGTGGTCAGGGGCGCATCCGGCTGCCAGGTTCCGCGCATGCGCCATTGGTGCAGGGCGACTCTAGCTGGACGGAGACGCTAATGGCCCTAAACGAGGCCAAAAAGGAGTTACTTTTTGCAGTAGGAGGTGGGAGGCTCCGTCCCGGATGCAAAATGTTTCTCCTCAGTCTCCGGCCTTGTGGAGAGTGTGCATGCGCTCTGCATGCACGCTGCATGCACATGCAGAGAGCCAGCTGGTTCTGTGCATGTGCACCCAGCGCGCATGCGCACCCTTCCATGACGCTGGAGAGCAAGGGGACGCCAAAATAATGTTTGCTTACCATTTTAAATTACCTTAGTCCGGCCCTGTGTGCTCTAAAATGGCAACTCTTCTGCAGTTCATAACTTCTTTTGATTGTTTATCTGCTTTACCAATTATCCAAAGAAAAGTATGCAGTCCAATGAACTGTTTTTCTTGGTGTCTTAGGTTTTAGGCCTGTTCTTGGGGTATTCGGGGTACGGATTCAGATGACTGCATTGGATAGATTGCATCAGTTCTACTATCTTAGATATGGTTATGATTTTCTATGGCCAAGCAGACAGCAATTGGTATATGTCATATGTTCTATATCTCAAAACCTAGAGCTGGTAAGGGGAATTTGGTGCCATTTTTGAAATTAGCCGGTCAAATATATTCAGAAACATGTTTAATGTTTGAGGCACCAAATGTTATTGATAGTTGTCACTGTTGGCTAGAAGAGGAGGTAACTCAACTGTGAGAATGTTTTCCGTATTTAACCTTACAAAACAGGATCACTGTTTAATTATTTGATGTTTACTCAGGTTCTGAGATCCAGAGCTGAAGTCAAATATTGAGATCTCAATTGGAGAAAGGAGGGCGCTCCAGATGTTGTTTCTAATTTATTTCCTCCATCTGTTTTAAGATTACCATTTCGCTCCTATTACTTCCTGTCCTAGCTCTTTGCCTATCCACACGAAAAAGATTTCTCTAGCCTACTGGTCAGATGTATAATTAAATTTCTTTGAAAAATAATTTGTCTTCCCTCACCTTTCACTGGCACCTCAATAAAGATGAAGCAACAACCCTGACTATTACTGACATTGAATAATGTATTTTCTTTTTCTTTTTGGTCCAAGTATGATGGTATTTTCTTTTTTGGTAAGTTGAAGTCAAGGGATATATATATAGAGAGAGGGGGGAGGGAGAGAGATTGAGAGGGAGAGAGAAACAGAATGTGTTGTACGAATATGATTCACAAGTGAATTCATCCAGAAAAATTGTGTAGGAAGTGAGAAGATATAAGCAGGCAAACCTATAGTTCCCATTCCTGGAGCCAAACTCTGATTACATTTTTTCAATGTGGGATGCTAAATCTAATTGGAGTAGTTATCCCTTGTCTTCAACTTTTTTATTTAATATTTTCATTTGTTAGAACATAGTGGTGAGCTCTGTGTAATAATAAATAGGTAATAATTTGTTAAAATAAAAAAAACCAATTTTCCTATTTTGTCACATCTACACTGACCACTTAGTATTCCTCTCCTCCTCCCCCCCTTTGGCCCCATCGTCCCACCTGATATCATTGCAGGTAACAACCAACAGGTAGAGCCTGTGTTATGGACAGAGACTGCTGGGATACAGAATCATAGGATCATAAAATTGGAAGAGACCTCGTGGGACATCCAGTTCAATCCCCTGCTAAGAAGCAGGAAAATTGCATTCAAAGCACCCCTGACAGATGGCCATCCAGCCTCTGTTGAAAAGCTTTCAAAAAAGGAGCCTCCACCACACTCGGGGGCAGAGAGTTCCACTGCTGAGCAGCTCTCACAGTCAAGAAGTTCTTCCTAATGTTCAGGTGGAATCTCCTTTCTTGTAGTTTGAAACCGTTGTTCCACATCCTAGTCTCCAGGGCACCAGAAAACAAGCTTGCTCCCTCCTCCCTATGATGTCCCCTTGTATATTTATACATGGCCATCATGTTTCCTCTCATCCTTCTCTTCTGCAGGCTAAACATGTCCAGCTCTTTAAGCTGCTCCTCATAGAGCTTGTTCTCCAGACCCTTGAACATTTTAGTAACCCTCCAGCTTGTTGACATCTCCCTTCAATTGCAGTGCCCAGAATTGGACACAGTATTCCAGGTGTGGTCTGACCAAGGCAGAATAGAGGGGTAGCATGACTTCCCTGGATCTAGATACTATACTCCTGTTTATGCAGGTTTCGGGCTGTAGAGTTATACAGAACTGGTTGCAAAGGAAACCAGCCAATGGCCGTATTCAGCACTTCAAGGAACGTTTACATGACCATATCCATTTATTATTTCTGCACAGAATATGCTAATTTTACAGAGTAAAAAGTTACATTTGAATTTGGCATGGAAAAAGTGTGATTAGCTTTCAAAGTATGCAGTTTCTAATACTTCCTCGTAGTGGTAAAATTGCTAGAAACACTTGTTGCTTCTGTCACAAATTGTAGCTAGAATCAAAATCTATGATACATAATTTTACATTCACATAGTTATGTAGCAGAAGTTGTGACAAACACTGTTGGTGAACTGTGAAGATGAATAATTGGGCTCTGGCAAGATTATCCTCATCAATAAGTATAAGCATAAGCATTCCCTAGCATCTGTCCCAATGTTATTGCTTTGAGAACTCCCCAATGCATTTACTTTTATGTATAAAATTTAATATTCATTTATTTATTGGATGTATAGTCCACCTTTATCCTAAAATGGAATTATAGTACATGTTGAGCATCTCTCATTCAAAATATAGAAGTGTCTGGGATTCCACCTCCCCAGATTTTGAATACATGTATTTGCATGTATGTACATAATGAGATATAATGTAGATGGGGCCCAAGTTTAAATACATAATTCAGTTATGCTTTCATTGGGACACAGCATGTTAATGTTTGCAGCTTCTTCCTGCCAGTTTACTCCAGTGCAAGGAGGAAATGCAAGAAGGATCCTGCTTCTTATTGTCATGCAGGGCCAAACTATAACTCCTAGGATTCCATAGGATTGAGCTATGCCAGTTAAATTGGTATCAAATTGCATTCATTATATAGTGTAGATCAGGGGTGCTCACACTTTTTCAGCCGGTGAGCTACTTTTTTAAAAAAAGTCTAAAGATCACCTGTTGTCGCCGGTGCGCGCACGCTCCCAGCACCGCCTTCCTCCGCTTGCGCGGCTTTGGAGACCGCCTCGAGTGTTGGCGCATGCGTGCTGGGCGGAAGCGCATGGAGGCAGAGCGTGGAGCTCTTGAGGTGCGGGCTGGGAAGGGCAGTGACAGAGGAGGAGGAGGCCGAAGCAGCCCGAGGGGGAAAAGAGCCAGGCCCGGCTCGGCCTCGGAGGGCTCGGCCTCCTGAGGGGTGATGCGATTGACAGCCGGTGAAGAAGGAAGAAGCCGCGCTGGCGGAAGAAGGCTGCGGAGGGAGAGTGTGCGGGGCCTCCACTCTGCCTCTCGTCCGGAAGCTGCAGTGAGAGAGGCAGGAAGCCCTGCACGCTCTCCCGCCGCAGCCCTCTTCCACCAGCGTGGCTTTTTCCTTCTTTGCCGGCTGTCAATTGCATCACCCCTCAGGAGGCTGAGCCCTCCGAGGCCGAGCCGGGCCTGGCTCTTTTCCCCCTCGGGCTGCTTCGGCGCTGGTTCTTCCCCCTCAGGCTGCTTCAGCCTCCTCCACCTCTGTCGCCGCCCTGCCCTTCCCAGCCCGCACCTCAAGAGCTCCACGCTCTGCCTGCATCCGCTTCCGCCCAGCGCGCATGCGCCAACGCTCGAAGCACTCTCCAAAGCTGTGCAAGCGGAAAAAGGCGGCGCTGGAAGTGCAAGCGCGCGCAAGACGCACGCGCAGCAGCGGCAACCGGTAAATTGACCTGGTCAGGGCCTGAAGATCACCGGATGAGGCCCAAAGATCACACGGGTGATCGCGATCACCATCCTGGGCACCCCTGGTGTAGATGTACCTTATGTCCTTGCAGGGGTTTTGTACAACTTTGTGAGGAAACTTGTGGTAGGAGTTGTCAGAACTCCATAGATAAGGATGTTATAACAAACATCATGGTCTATGTATTTGTTATAATTTGTGTATTAAGTCATTCAAGATTTTTTTCAAAAGTGAACATATACTAAAGCAGACTACTGGAATAGCAGTGCATTTGCTAGACACATCCATGGATACGCTGACAAATGTGTTTGTTTTTGTCTCAGCACATCCGGAATAAACACAATGGGTTCTTTTGCAGACAGTGAATAGCTTTGGGGTCTAGCATCATGTGCCTGAAATAAATCTAATGGCCAAAGGAGTGAGAATTTACACTCTAAGATGAAATACTGCCAACTATCCTTATTTCAAACACATGGAATCATGTCAATATAATTCAACACTACAACTGTGATTTTTGTGCAAAATGGATGTGAGAAGGCAAAGATGCATTTCTTGTTGAAGATAAATGATTTGGCCTTTTAAAAAAGGTTGTTCCAATGCAAAAGCAGAAATGAATGAATGGCTCTGCATTGTAAAGCTCTGTCATCAGCTGAAACACTGCATTTGTTCATATTCTTTTGCTTGCCTCCCTGCCCCCTCACTGGGTTATCTGTCCTTGTAAGTTCCTGGGCCTTGCTTGTGTTAATCTGTAAACTGAACTGGTAGTCACTGATGGTGTTGTAATAATACCAGGGGCAGTAATTGAATCCAACCCGAATAGACTTGACTGAAGACTTCTTTATATATTATGTTGAGAGAAGGGAGGAGGAGCTCGACGGGAGTGGACGCATGGTGAGAAAGCTCCCACATTATTACTATATTTGGCTTAAGTTCTCCCTTTGCTGGACTCTTTTTCATTGCTTATCATTGTTTGAAACGTGGGAGGACTGGAGGCTTCATGCTTATCAGCTTTGAACTGTGGAAATTTATAGAAGAACTACCAAAGGGAATTCCACATCTACAGACAGCGTTTTAAGACTCCTTTCTCCCAGTTACAAGCAGAGAGTAAGCTCAGAGAGAGCTCGGTTTTCCAACTTAAAGACCGGTGGTTGCATCAACTGGAATCATTATTTAATATCTAAACTTACTAGCTGCAAAAATAACAAAACAACACAGACCTCCTTGCTGTATTCCCAGAAGAGAAAAAGACCATCATATCTCTTTAAGATGGTGTCTACAAGGAGCATTTACAAGCAGCTCTCACTCCCTTTCGAAGCGCAGGCTGCAGACAACACCCGGAGAAGGAAGGAAAAGGGGGGGGGAAGAACCAACACAAACAAAGATCACACAGTTTTTCAGCCATGATAAGAAAACGGAGGAGGCGAATGAGAAGGCGGAGAAGGAGATTTGCTCAAGCCCTGCAGCATTAGATTGGACAATAGACCTGAGGGATGTAGTCACAATTTCTCCGATACAGATGAATTCACCAAATCTGGCAGACGAACTGGCGTGAGTGGATCTGCAGCACCTGATAGAAGGTACAGCAGCAGTAACAGCAGCTTACAATCCATGCTTGCAGGGGAGTCGGAAGATCTGGAGAAGGACATCTCGACCGAGTCAGGACCAGAATTAACCCCCAGACGGAAAAAAGTATGACATTGCTCCCAAACTCAGCGTGGAATGCACACCGAATCCAACCCCAGATTATAGAATGCCGAGCAGGCAGCTTGAGGATAAGATCTCCAATATAGCAAGTGAATTGGGATTTATGAAAACTTTTTAGCCAGCAGTAATAGAATGTTAACAGCTATTACTGAAGCCATTATCGAAATAGACCACAAGCTAAAGGGAAAAGACAGCCAGCTCTCAACACCAACACCAACAGAGAAGATGCCTGCAGGTAAGCAGAAGCAGCCACAGAAAGAACCTCCCAAGCAAGGAAAGAAAAGCAAAAACATCAAATGCTGTGGGAAAAAACAGAGACAATTTGGCCCTGGGGCCAAAAGAAAGACCTCCTCAAACTCTGGAAGCTGCTTGAAGGACAGAATAAACCCAAGTCAACAAGGAGCAACAAAGAAGGCACCAAAAGCAAAAGAAGCAACAGGACGAAAAAAAAGACAACTATCAAAGCCCAGCAACCAAGCACTTAACCAAAAGCCCAGAGAAAGGTCAAATAGAAGTTGAAGAAAGTGAATCTAATGAAAAAGTCAACAACAACGCAATAACTCTGTAGCAGGACGGGTTGACACAAAGTCAACAATGCAATAACCCACGCGGGGGAAAGAGAGGACGCAAAAGACCCTTATATCAGGGTGGAACCCAAAATTAACTTTGATCCCAAATAAATTGGTGTTCCTAAATTATCCTAGGATAGGGAAACCTATAACAGATACGACACACATGGAACATCTACTTGACGTCATAGGTGAGGTTTTACCAGGGGCAGTGATGAAATCAGATATATTAGACATTGAATATTTGGACTACAATAACACTAAGGTACATGCCCTTGTAACCTTTAAGGATCAAGACATAGCTCACTTCATTTATCAAACCAAGAACTTTTTGCTAGATTGGACCTGATCCTTACTAGATTTTTTGAAGATCGATCAAAACCCAGCAGTCTACTGGAGCTGGATAAGAGAGGAGTCACAGCAACAAATCATTCAAAAAATTTGCAGATTGAGAACTGTAGTCCAAAAGTTAGCAACACCAACAAAAAGTCATGCAAAGGACATAGACACTTGGACTGACATGAGATACCTTGGGAAAGAAGAGTTGGCTAACTCTCCACCCATGGAACGTGTTCCCTTTACCCCGTAATTAAGATCAGCAAATCGTGGAGCTCAAATGTGAGTAGAATAACATCAGAAATGGATAACATCACAATTGCAGAAGGTCCTAAACAGAAAAGTCTGGCTGAAACCAACAGGACAGGATGATATAATTGGCCCATAGGCATACCTCCCCAACAACAAGCTCACTTATCCATCCTTTCCTGGAATATTGCGGGTTGGCGGAGTAAGCAGGCTGAACCTGAATTTCTAGGATACATTCAAAAATTTGACCTCATTTTGGTGCAAGAGACCTGGGCACTTGACAACATAGAGTTGCATAACTACGAATCGCACTCACTTAATGCCAAAACTAAAACCAAAAGAGGCAGGGCATGTGGAGGAATCAACCTGTTTGTATCCACAAAACTGAAGACCAAAGTTACTAAGCTAGAACCCTTGCTGCAGTTAGCCCTTGCTACTCTTATCACATTTAACTCTACCAAATACTTACTATTTAATGTTTATCTCCCACCTAGGAAAATTAGAAGTTTAGTCAAACAAGATTGGCAAAAGCTTGAGGAATATATTGATAAATGGGCAACCACATATCCCGATGCACTTGTGATAGTAGTGGGCGATTTCAATGCCAGGCTGGGTCACAATGACACTGACCTCTTCGACTTTTCCACCAAAACCATTTAAAATCTGATACCGCCCATTTATCAATCACAGAGAGAATCTAAGGACGCAGGTCACAACTACGCGGGGCTATGCTTACTACATATGTCCAATAATTTAGATCTTGTAATCTTGAACGGCTCTGTGACTGGTGACAAGCCAGGGGAATTTACCTATATGTCAGGCTCACGAGCCTCAACAATCGACTATATATTAGTTTCCTATAGAGGACTGGATCTAATCGAAAACTTTAGGGTTGACAAACAGCTGACCAGTGACCATCTACCTTTAGCACTCAACCTAAAGACCTGTGACAGAAATACTTATTTGGAACAAACTCCCTCATGCGAAAAACACAAGAGGGACCAAGGACTATCAGAGCAAAATGGACACACAATTTAGATATGGCAGTTAAGAACGCCCTGCAATCTGATGCTCTTCTTCAAATACACTCACAAATACTTCAAACTACCCAACCAGATGACGTGATGCCACTCTACCAAAATGTGATTGCACAATTACAACAGTTATTGACTGCCAAGCACTGCAATAATATGAATAGGAAAGTACACACACATAAACCTTGGTTTGACAGTGAATGCAAAGCCCTTAAAAAGACATGATGAGATATATAAAACATACAGAAGCAAGAACTTATGTCAGATACCTCAGGATTGGTTTACCATAAAAGCAAGATATAAAGCAGTAATTAAACAAAAGAAGTCACAAGCCCAGAAGAGTGACTGGGATAAATTAATTGCAGCTGCAAAGTCCAATAATTCAGCTCTGTTCTGGAAAATCGTTGCAGGAGATATCAGACATGGTGCCCTCAGCGTAGGCTGCCACATTACAGCACACTCATGGGAAGAACACTTTAAAAATGTATATATGTCCAGCAAGGTTACTACGAGGAAGGGCAATCCAGACATAGATTCAACATCCAGTTGGCCCGGGTAAATGAATCAGAGATCAAGAATTTAATTAATAGGTTAAAGCCTGGTAAGGCCCCTGGCTGTGACAATATAACGGCAGAACTTCTAAAGACAAACAAGGACTGGTGGATACCAGTCTTGGCACGATCTGTTTACCAGGATAGACCAGACAGCCACATTCCTACAGAATGGGAATAGCCACAATTATCCCGATATACAAAAAGGAGAACGTTCCAACCCAGCAAACTACAGACCAATCAGTTTGCTAAGCATTGTTAGCAAACTTTATGCTTCTCACTTACATCTAAAGCTGATGGACTGGATAGACCAAGAGAACATTCTCGAGGATGAACAAGCTGGGTTCAGAGAAGGACGTTCTACCCTGGATCAATGTCTAATCCTACAGCATCTAGCAGAAAAATACTCTGCCCCGGACAGAGGAGCATTATACACAGCTTTCATTGATTTCAAATCTGCGTTTGATCTGATCCCGAGAGACAAACTATGGAAGAAACTAGAGTGCTCATCAATAGACAGAAGACTCTTAATCTTAATACAAGGGCTATACCACAACACCTCACTCAGAGTAAGATGTTCCCAGACTGGCCACTACTCTGGAATAGTTTCTACCAACAGAGGCGTTAGGCAGGGATGTATTCTGGCCCCCACCTTATTCAATCTATATATAAATTCTATGGTAAAAGCCCTGAAGGGGGATCATTTCCACCCACCGCGTCTAGCCTACAGACCAATCTCCATGCTGCTATACGCAGATGACGCGGCTATGGTATCGTACTCACAAATTGGTCTAAAAAGGCTATTACTAGAACTCCAAAGATACTGTGATAAAGACTCACTAACTATAAACTACAGTAAAACCAAAATAATGATTTTTACCAGGCGAAAAATCAGACCAAAATGGACTATCAATGGATTACCCATCGAACAAGTAGACAAATACAAATACTTGGGGATCACATTCCATTCCTCGGGTCGGTGGAATGAACAGATAAAATCTGCAACAGACAACGTGCAAAGAGCTTGCAGAGCCATTAAGAATTTTTATTTCACCAAGGGAGGCCAATATATCCCAGCTGTCACAAAAGTGTTTGCAGCGAAAATAATTGCCCAACTTCTGTATGGCGCACAGGTATGTGCCTTCAAAAAATTGGACACTTTGAAAAAGTCCAAACCAAATTCCTGAGAAGTATCCTAGCAACTCCATGCTGCGTCCCCGAATAACACCCTACGCCTAGAAGCGGGCTTACCTTCCATGGAGGCACGAGTCCAGACTCTTACACTAAACTTCTGGCTAAAGTTAAAACACTTACCCAAAGGACTGGCCCCTCTAACCCTGACAGACTCTTTTAGGTCCACATGGAAAAACACGATTCTCAGAAACCTCAAACTATCAGGGTTACAGGAAGAAGAACTAGACCTCCTGGGATATACGAATGCCAGAGTAGCAGTAAGGCGCAGAACAATGGATATAGATTACCAAAAACACCTAGCCTGTGCCAGATACCAGCCACTATTTAAATGCAGTACTAATGTACCCTTTGCTACACAAAATTATTTAACAAATCTAACAAACCCGAAACACAGGAAAGTGTTCACTCTGGCCCGAGTTAATGCTCTGCCAACAGCTGTGCTACTGGGCAGGTACACAAAAACACCCTATCATGAACGTATATGCCCCTGCGACGCAGGGGTGGTTGAATCTATAGAGCATGTGTTCTTTTCACTGCCCTCTGTATGTGGATGCCCGCCTCTCCTTAATCTCGCCAATACTGTCCCGCTTACCTGGCAGATCTGAGGAATTCTACCTATACTGGCTGCTCGACGACAAACACAAGGAGACAACCAACCTGGTGGCCAAATATCTCATGGCCGTTCTAGCTACGAGGAACCAGCATATTACATTGACCCGCAGAGAAACACAATAGGCTTGATACTGTTGGTGTTAAACTGTAGAGTTGAACGGAGTTTTAACATTTATATTGTTTTATTTTCTGTACAATGTGACGTTGGTCCTTGACCGTAAATAAATATCTATCTATCTATATATTATGTTTCCCTGCTTAGGTGTTCTGAATACACCCCACTGTGTTTCCATGTGGTATTTTCCAGATAACGCACATATGATGTAAAAAGCACACATGCAGTCTACACAAGACTGAGTGCAATCATATGCAACTTTTATTCTCTGTTAGCCTGTTTACATTTGGAGCATGTCCATGTAATAAGCTCCTCTGAAAGCAAAACCTTGGAGCTCAAAATCATCAGGATGGATGGAGAGCAATTGGAAGGCTGACTTGATATCACATTTTGCCAACTCCGCAGCTGCCCTCTTACTCCTGCAATAGTAGGAGGGAGTTCCAACCACCCAGAGGAGCTTAATCCAATTTGGTGCCTCCGATGGCCACTTTTACCATTACATCCCATTTTCTGTGTCATGGCAGTCTCTGGAAATAACATGGGTTCTGCCTGGTCACTTGGTACCTGTAGTGACATTAGCTGGGATGCCAGAGCTATGAGGATAGAGCATGAGGGAATTGTCTCCCTCCTTTCTTTCTCCCTTCCCCAATCACTCTGGTGTCCTGGCCGATGTCATTCCAGGCATTGAGTGACCAGCAGGCTCCATGTCACACCCGAGACTGCTGTGACATGGAGTCATTCCATATTCCCAGGTTGCCCGAACCCAGTAAATATGGGTAACTGTGTAAGTGGTTGCTGCTTGTTCCATTTCCAAACCAGCCCAACTTGGGCCCAAACCCATGGGTTGCTTCAAATTCTGCCCCAGAACTTGGAGCAAACCATTACTTTGGTTAACACAAGTCAAGACCACATTAAGGTAGCCTTTCCCTATGCTTCCCCAGACCTGCACTCTGCATAGTTTGGCCCCCACTGAACTGAATCTTGGCATTAAGTTGCCAGTATTGATGTGTCCTCTGCCCCATGTTTCTTGGTGTTGAATGTTTTGTAGAGAGGTATACATCATATCCCCTCATCCTCCAGCAAGTCTATATTGTCCAATCCAGTAAGATAATTGCCATTGTTGTGAATGTTAGAAGTAGAATATATACTGTATACATTTGGCAGAAATGTTTAATCAAAAGACTTCAAATGACAACTAAGCTAGATGTAGGAATGCATTGAAAATCTTCATTGTACTTTTCAGTGAAAAGGTGGGTAGATATAGTGTTGGAAATGGTGTAAATATAGGAATGCAAATAATACATTGATCTAAATATGAGGGTTAGTCTTAACTACAGTGGACCCACTGAATCACAGGACCTTGTTAAATCAATGCTTAAGTTCTGTTGATTCTATGGATCCACTGCTTTTAGAATACTAGTGGAATTTGGTACATAACTGTAGAATATTGAGAGACAAAAAGATGAGCGCATGATTATCAGTTATTTCTTTATTGCCCATACTAACAAACAAACAAATCTCTATACAGTTTACTTGCTGAGTAGCTGACATTATGGAAGAACACATTGGAAAAATTGACTGATTGACTTGTCAGCTCCGGCTGGTTCGTTTGTTTACCTAACGGACCAGGCCGTGCACGCCATCAGATACGGAGGGCCTTTTGGCGGGCTCTGGACTGGATCCTCCCTTTGATGTGCCAGATACTTTCCTGGCCTTTGATATGCGGAGAGGCGAATGGTCAAGCCAGCGGAAGGAGGGACTCAGCAGGGGGCGGGCCAGGAGGGCTTTTGAAGGACTTGATGCGCGGGAAACCTTTAGTCTATCTTTGCTTAGCCTGGAGTAAGGACCCATTAAATGATCTATCTTCCAACCCAGCTTGGAGTGAGTTTGGTTTATTGGACCCCCCCCTTTCCGGAGCATTACATAAAGATAGACTACCCAACTCTACGGCCGTGAAAGCCTTCCGACCGTAGCCACCTTCGTAGAGATGTCTCAAGCGGAGATGGACCCCCTCGAAGACCAACTCCCCGAGGACTTGGGTGAGGCCGAGGGCGGAGAGGACGACGGGGATGAGGACGAGATTGGAGCCCCGCAGCAGCAGCCCAGGCGGAAGGCCCGGAGAGGGGTGCGGAGGCCCCACCGCTCCTCGCCTCTCCGGTGAAGGACGAGACCCGGAGTAAGGTGCCGGGGCGCCCCGGAGGCCGGAACCCCAACCGGGGAGGCGGCTTCCCCAGCACCGCCGAACTGCGGCTGGAGGTGCAGGTATTCCAGCTGACGGAAGCAGTGCAGAAGCTCCAGTCCCAGATGCAGCTGCTAATGACCAGACCAGAGGAGTTGCCGTGGGCACGACGGACGGCCCGAGACCGGCCGCCGAGTCAGGCCAGGGAGCGGCCCGCCAGGCCGTCAGGGAGAGTGACCTTCCGGAACCACGAAGATGACTTCGTCCCGTCCAGGGGGGCCTCCACCTTCAACCTGGGCCGGGCCGACCAGAGTCAAGAGGCGGTCGGGAGCCGGAGGGACCTGAAGGTAAAGTTCGACGGGGACCCCCGCCAACTCTCTTACTTTATCACCAACGTGCAAAATTACATGCTGGACTATGGGGATTCATTCCCTCGGAAGCAGCCAAGGTGCGGGCCGTAGGGGCCAGCCTGAAGGAGGCCGCGGCCGATTGGCTGATACAGTTAACGGACACTCAGCGCCGCCACTGAGGCAGCTAGACACCTTGCCAGAGGCCCTGCGAGCCCGCTTTTGGGGACCCCTTAGCAGGAGAGAAGGCCAAGGCCCAACTGAGGAAGATTTACCAAGGCCAGAGGTCCGTCTCGGAATACGCTTGAGCTTCCGAGCCCTAGCGGGAAAATCCGGGGCTGGTCAGAATCCACCATCCTAGAGTGCTTCAAAGCCAGCCTAAGGCAGGACATTCTGGGTGGGGCAATGCACCGGGAAACCCCGAGACCCTGGAGGATTGATAGCCTCGAGGGAGAGTAGAGTGCGACATGGAGCAGATGCCCAGGCGCCACCGAGGGGGGAGAGGCCCGCGGAACCGGAGCGGCCTCCTCAGGAGGCCAGGGGCCACCCGACGGCCGCCGCTGAGACCACGGTCAGCTAGCGGGAGGCCCAGAGAGGGAAGAGAGGAGCCTGTGTCAGGAATGGAATCTCTATGCCTGGGGCCAGAGTAGATTCCACTCTGCCATGAGTGGGATGAGGTTCAGCTGAGTCAGAAGGAGAGAACTGCAGCCATGAACTTTGCTCCACTTCTCTGCTAAGGATCACAATGGGGTTGTGAACTTTGCTCTAGTTACCAGGAGGATATGAAGTAATATCCAAGAGGACTACTGGGTAGGCTGAGTCAGGGTGGCTGATGCAATCTTTACAGGATGTTACATAGGGAGGGGTTGGTATTTAAGGATTGTGGTGGAAGGGTTCGGGTGTCTTAGCTTTACAAGTTTGCTGTACTTCAATAAATCACCACTGGAAGACAAAGGACTTTTGGCGTGTCTTTTCTGGTTGAATTGGAGTTCCTGACAGAAGCTATGACCCTGAAACTTTCCCAGGCGATGGAGAGGTTTTTGCATGAAGCGGAGGAATACCTGGAGAGCTGATTTCACTATGGATGCAGCCCAGCAGGCTCAGGACGGGAGTGGAATACCATGGATGAGGTTGGCCTCCTGACCGGGCTGAGACCCAACAGCGATGGCGCGTGGCGGCCTGCCCGAAAGAGATACTCCGCTTTGGTGCTGGAGATGGAAGTTGGATGTTCCCATCCCAGCGTGTCGGTGGAGCGGGGGCTCGGCGGCGGTGCGGGCGCAGTAAGTCTAAAGATGCGCGTATGGGAGTGAGACCACGGAGTCACGCTCTCCCACGGAGGTGGCAGTGTTGAAGGCTCGAATGGAGGCTATGGAGAAGACGCCCCGAGGGTGTCACAGCAGTTGGCAAAGAACCCTAGCCAAGACTCCATGTGGGGCCCGGTCGGCGGAGGTGATTTTACCCGCTATTCCTGGATGGATGAGGAGAGGGTTGAAACCCGCCTAGATCTCTGGCAGGAGTGTGGGGGGGTGGATGCCCTGACTAGAGGCCCGAAGGAAGGGGTTGAGGAACCTGGCCTAAAGCGCGAGTGAGGGGATTCCAGGTCAGCCCAAGGCTGCAGGGCTGGGCCGAGGTATTCAGTTGCTGAGGAGGGATGGTGGAAGTGGCCATGCCCTGTCTCGCCCCAGCTGGTGGAGAAAGAAGACCCTGGTATGGTGAGAGAGAGCGACCCCCGAAGGAACCACTTGGTGGAATTTGATGGCGAGGCTTGCAAGGTGGCCTCTTTGTGGCGCTGTGGGGACCATATGGAGGACTACGGCCACCTGTACCCCAGTGAAGGCAGCAGGGTGCGAGCTGTCGTGCAGTGTTGAAGGGAAGAGCGGCGGATTGGTACGCTCAGTGTCACGACCGCCAGATCCGTGTTTGGGTGATCTACGAGAATTTCCTTCGAGCGGTGAAAACTCAAGTCGTGATCCGCTGGAAAGAGTAAAGGCGAAGGAAGCGTTGAGGTGCTTGAAGCAAGGTAGCAGGTCGGGTGACGGAGTATGCGGAGGAGTTCATGAGCCTGGCGGGAAGGTGGTGGAGTGGTCCCAGGCAACTCTTTTGGAACTGTTCAAAGAGGGATTGGGCGTGGAACTACTGGAATGGTGTAAGCGTTTGTAATCGGGAGACCCAGTTAACGTTGATGGGTGGATTCAGTTGGCTGGTGCTGTCGAGGGAATCCTGGCTCAGGTCCAGCGACTGGGAAGTCTACTTGACCTTTATGAAACCGCGCCTACGCTGAAGCGCCGGTTGGGAATGAGAGCCAACTGAGAGGAACGGGAACTGGTGGCAAGTTAAAGGGAAAAGGCTTATGCTACATTTGTTCTCAGTCTGGACATTTCGCAATTCAGTGTCCACAAAGAAGAGGCCCTGATGGCAGACCTGTGGCGGTGGCTAGGGGCTTTAGAGAGAAAGCCCCAAAGCATTATGTGGCATCGAGTTAAAGAAGAAGGGGACATCAATCACATCAAGCACATTGACTGTGGGTGTTCTGAAAAATATTATATGTCCCACATTAGTTAAGAATCTAGAATGTGAAACTCAGGAGTTACCGATTCCAGTGCACTTTGCTCAATTAGATGGTACCTTGTGGAAGGGGGGCCTTTCCTTTAGGGACCAAGTGGTTAAGGGTAAAGTTGACAATTGGGAGGGGAACACTGATTGTGTAGTGGCCCCAATTAAGAACATGATATAATTTTTGGGATTGCCATGGTTACAGCAGGCTGACCCGGTTATTGACTGGAAAGCGGGTACCCTAAGGTGTCGGGCCGAATTGATGTGAATTTGAGCATGACTGAGGGGAAGGGGGAAAAGGAAGAGCCAATGATTCCAGAAGAGTATGCTGATCTAAAGGATGTATTTAATCCAGTATTAGCAGATGGTCTTCCCCAGTCAGGAGGGTACAATGTAAGGTGGGAATTAAAGGAAGGAGCTGTATTGCCCAAGCCCTGGAAAAAATATATCCTATGACGGAGAAAGAAAAGCTAGCGTTAAGAGAACAAATCGATGACTATATTTGAGGAAGGGGTTTGTCCAAAGGTGTGAGTCTCCTATAGCTGCTCCAGTCCTGTTTAGGGAGAAGAAGGATGGCAAAATTAAGACTGTGTATTGATTACCGAGGGTTAAATGCTATCAGCACGATCAATTGTTATCCCTTGCCTCTGATTAAGGACCTATTAGGACAGATGGGAAAGGGGAAGTACTTCTTTTTACTAAATTGGACATTATAAATGCTTTCCATGTGGTTCGGGTGAAGGAAACGGATAGGTGGAAGACAGCTTTCGTGCCCACTCCGGATTATTCGAGTGGTTGGTCATGCCCTTCGGATTGTCCGCGCCCGGCATTTTCATGCAGCTGATAAATGAGGTGCTGCACCCCTGTTGTATAGGGGGTATATGTATATTTAGATGATATAGTTGTGATTTCGCAAACCAAGGAGGAGCATGTGCGGTTGGTCCGAGAAGTGTTAGAGAGATTGAAGGAGGCAAGGCTATATGTGAAACTGAGCAAATGCTTTTAATTTATGAGAAATGAGATTGACTTCCTGGGATATAGGATTAATAGAGAGGGGTGAGTATGGACCCAGCCAAGGTGGCAGATGTATTAGCTTGGGAAGCCTCAACCAGGAGGCAATTGCAGGCGTTTTGGGTCTGGCTAATTTTTATAGATCTTTCATTTCGGGTTCGCAACGATCGTATTGCCCCTTACCGAGTTGTTAAAGACAAAAGGTATGGGAGAGGGTAGGAAGGTGAGGGCACCTGGGGCTGTTGAGTTGAACGCCAGGGTGCTAGAAGGCTTTTGAGTTACTGAAGAAGGCGTTACTGGAGGGCCTTTATTGAGACACCCGATCCCGCCAAACCTTTGTAGTGCAGAGTGACGCCTCTGCTTGGGCATAATGAGGCCTCTATTGCAGAAAGATGAAGGGGGTGCTAGCCCTGTGCATTTTTCTTCTCCAAAAAGTTTAATGAACAGCAGCGGAGTTGGCCCATATGGGAAAAAAGAGGCGTTTGCCATTAGATATGCTTTGCAAACGTGGCGACATTTTTGAGGGTGCTGTTCATCCCTTCAAAGTGTTGACAGACCACCGGAACTTGCAGTTCTTGGAGGGAGCCCCAGAAGTTGTCACCCAAGTTGTTGAGATGGGCTCAGTACTTGGCTCGATTTAATTTTGTGTTGAGGCATATTAGAGGGAAAGACAATGTGGTGGCGGATGCGTTGTCACGTTATCCAGTGATGGGGAGAACCTCCTGCTGGGGTAGGGAGGCTGTTTACTAAGGATCAATGGGGTTTGAAAGTGCAGACCCGAGCCCAATGTAAACTGGAAGCGGCTAGGACAAAGAGGAGTTGGAAGACTGGATGAAGGAGTTCCAGCGATGTTATGAAGGGGATGAGTGGTTAAAATCCCATGAGACTGAGTGCAAAAGGACCAAGGGTGTTGGCTAGTACGAGATAGGTTGTATGTACCGGGCGGTACTGAGGAATAGGATAATGGAGTTGTTTCATGATCATAAATCTGCAGGGCATTGGGGATTCACCAAGACCTTTCTTGGCAATTAGGAGTAGATATTGTGGCCGGGAATGAGGTTGTTGGGTGAAAGATTATATCAACCGATGTGAGGCTTGTGCTAGGGGAAGTTGTCTACTGCTAAGCCTCCAGGATTAATTCAAGTGGTAGCTCTCCTGTTAGACCCTGGACCCATGTAAGCACTGATTTTGTGGAGGAGTTGCCCCTCCAGTAGGATACAAGTATATTTGACGATCCTGACCTGTTTTCTAAGCAGGCTCATTTTGTTCCTCTAACAGGATTGCCGTCTGGCAGAAAAGTTAGCCAAGCTATATGTGCAACATGTGTATCGCTTTACATGGATGTCCCGAGCAGGTGCTCAGTGATAGAGGGGTGCAGTTTACTGCCAAGTTTTGGGAGAAGTTTTTAGAGAGACTAGGGGCAGACCGTAAATTGACCACCTCTTATCATCCATGTTGTAACGAGAGGCGTTGAGAGAACGCAAAAATCATTAGCTAGCTACTTATGGATCTTTGTGAATGAGCAGCAGAGGGACTGGGCGGATCTGTTGCCATATGGAGGTAGCGTATAATGGCTCTGTGCATTCCTCCACGGGAAAACTCCCTTCTCCGTGGTGTATGGGCAGGAGGTAGTCCCGCTGCCGGTTGGACTAGGTGCTTTTCGAGAAGATTCAGGAGAATGGAGGAACAGGGCTCAGGAGGAGTGGATAAGAGTGACGGAATTTACGGAAGGCTCAAAGTACATATAAGCGTTTTGGGGATAGGAACGACAAGAGGGGGAAGTATAAGGTGGGTGATCTAGTATGGTTGTCCACCCAAAATTTAAAGCTGGGATTACCCTCTTGTAAGCTGGGCCCAAAGTTTATAGGACCATTTCGGTGAATGAACGTGTGAATGAGGTTTCTTATCGGTTGGCTTTACCAAAGGTTATGGGAAAGATTCATCCTGTATTCCACTGTAACTTATTGAAACGGTATGTGAATCCCTCGTACTCACGATCTTGACCAGTGTTTTGTTTCCCCAGGGAGGAAGGAGGCATAATGTCAGAATGGAATCTCTATGCCTGGGGCCAGAGTAGATTCCACTCTGCCATGAGTGGGATGAGGTTCAGCTGAGTCAGAAGGAGAGAACTGCAGCCATGAACTTTGCTCCACTTCTCTGCTAAGGATCACAATGGGGTTGTGAACTTTGCTCTAGTTACCAGGAGGATATGAAGTAATATCCAAGAGGACTACTGGGTAGGCTGAGTCAGGGTGGCTGATGCAATCTTTACAGGATGTTACATAGGGAGGGGTTGGTATTTAAGGATTGTGGTGGAAGGGTTCGTGTCTTAGCTTTACAAGTTTGCTGTACTCAATAAATCACCACTGGAAGACAAAGGACTTTGGCATGTCTTTTTCTGGTTGAATTGGAGTTCCTGACAGCCTGCTTCTCGTGCGGACGAGAAGGGCACCGAGCAGCGACTGCCGCAGAAAAGTCCCTCGCCCAGTGGGCGGAGCGGGCGCCGGAGGTCAAACCGCAACACCGGCCAAAACCCCAGGCCGAGGCAAGGCAGCAGCGGCAGCGGACGGCATCGGGCACCCCAGCCCTACGGGAGGCTGAGGAGCCGGAGCTGGAGACGGAGGAGAGTGACTCAGTGGATGGCGGGAAACGACAACGATCTGCTGTAGACGCCCGACGGCAGATCCAGGGGCCAGCCAACCCATAGAGACTACAGCTATGCTAGATAGCGGGTGCACCAGGTGCTTGATGTCCCCGGGATTGGCGAGACAGCTGGGGATAAAGCCCCAGGCCCTGATCGAGCAGATACTATTCTCCCAGCTAGATGGGCTTGGCGGAATGGCAAGCCAGCCACCCACAAGACAGGAGAAATCAGAGTCCAGTTGGGGTCCCACCGGAAGGCCTAAAGTTCGTCATTTGCAATGGCACACCAACCCATCATCCTGGGAGCCCTTGGCTGCGCAGCAAGAACCCACGGATCAACTGGGAGACAGGGGCCGTGCAGTTCAGGGATGGAGAGGCCCGGGCAAGGCTAGATGACCTTGAGACGCCGGATGCCCCAGTCCATGAGGAGCGGGCGGGCAGCAGAGAGCCAGCCTGGCGAAGTCCGCGAGAGTATGAGGACTTGGAGGAGGTCTTTAGTGAGCGGGAAAGTTACCAGCTGCCCCCCCCCACCGGAAGTCCGATTGCGCAATCGAAATTGAAAAAGGCGCCAAGCTGCCCAGCCCGAAACTATACGCCCTGTCTGAACCAGAAAGAAAGGCACTAGAGACTGTCAGGCTCATGAATCTGAGCTGGTGTTGCTCTGATTCCTTGACCTGCCTGCATTTGCTTTAGTCTCTGCTCTGCTCACCAGATAAGATATCTCCAGGTGTCGGCCTTGGGAGGTTGGAGCCACACCACACCAACATGAGAAGAACTGCATTGCATATGCTGACTCAGAGAGAGGATATCCTGGAATATCCATTGACAATTGACTCATGACACTCACTCTGTGACCCCTGGGGTCATGCCCCAATGGACTACTGGGATTGCTGAATCATTTGGATCTGATGCAACCTCTGTTAAGCATTGCATGCTAGGGGGGTTGGGTCTTTGGGATGATGGACAGATGGTGGAGGCGGAGACTGTATATAAACTGTGGTGGGTTCTGGGAAAGGCAGATCTGGCTCACAGGTTTTGATACCTGGGAATAAATCTTTAGGATCAAGCTGCTGTCTGTGCGTCGCCCTTACAGAGGTCTTTGCAAGGAATCCCAGCGTTCATTACAGAAAGCCAGATCTACTCATAAAGCCTGTCGTGGAGAAATCCATTGAGGGTTTATCCAATGAGATGCCATCCGCAATGTCGAAACCCGTGATTGAAGTAGAATGGGTGAGTCCCGAGGGTTTTGGGAAGATGCGGATGAGGACTATTCCAGTGAAGATAGCGACTGGGAATATGGGAGGAGGAGGAGGACGATTCGTGGGCCCCAAGTGAGGTGAGCAGCAGCAGGCGAGAAGGATCCTGTAAGGCTTGTTCCCTCACTGGGTGATGGAGGGATTGTCAGAGGGCGCCTTCTTGGGAGAAGGAGGAGGAAGATGCGCCCAGAGAACCGAGAAGCATGGGAGCGCTTGTCAGGCGGTGGAGCGAGGAGCGCTCGCTTGGCGGAGGATCCAGAGAAGCGTAGGAGCGCTTGTCAGGCGGTGGGCATAGGAGCGCCGCTTGGCGGAGGATCCAGAGAAGCGTGGTGCCAGGGATGGTCAGGTGGACCTGGCAGAAGGGGGGAGAGAGACCCCAGAACCTGAGTCAGCCAAGGTGACTGCGCCAAAGGATGGGCCAGTTTGGAAGGACCTGGCAGAGTGTGGCAGAGGAGCCACAGAGCCTGAATCAGATGGGATGAAGGCTGAGGTGACTGGGCAGGAGAGAGCTCAGTTTCCTGTATGGACCAGAAGTGAGGTGGTCCAGGAATTGCAGTGGTGCTGTTGGAAGATACAAGTATTAAGGAAAGCTCTTCATTGTGGGCGGCATGATGTGAGTGTGCTGAGAGAGAAATGGAAGTTTTGCAAGAGAGAGTCTGTAGGCTCCAGGAATTAATGTGTCTCAAGGATGGATGTGTCTCCCAGACGAAGAGGATGGACGTTTTGATGATGCTCCGAATGGGAGGAAGTCCGCCGGAGGCATGGAGTGTGTGGCCTAAACCAGTGGCAGAAACCGTTTTACCAGAGAAATTTGTGTGGACGGCCGAAGATACTGAAAGTGCCCGGCGGAGATGGAAGCCAGGCCTCCGGAGAAAGAAGCGACAGAGGAATGTTTTCCCTTTGATGTCCAGGCCAGCAGTGGAGGAGAAAGCGAAACTGCTTTTATTTCAGAGGCTGAGTTATCGGAGAAGGAGAAAGTAAAAGAGAGTTCCTTTCACACTGTGGAGAGAATGCAGAAACCAGATAAGCCGGGAATGCTTATTGCCTTGAAGAGTGAACGTGATAGTGAAGAAGAAGGGAAGCAAGAGGCTTCTCCGATTACAGAGGCTCTCAGTGCTTTGATGATCTCCGAGGAGAGCGGTTTAAGCGACCAGATGTTTCCTGTGGCTGTTGCTTTGGTGTGGGTCGGAATCCTTCATGGCTGGCTTCCCAGAGGTGTCGAAGAAGGGAGGGAAATAATTGAAGACCTGTCGGTTGCTCCGCAAGAGGTAAGCAAACTTGCTCCCATTGCCATGGGAATAAGCCAAGTTAATTCCTCCCTGGAAGCAAGCGAGCCCTTGGAATGCGGTGAGGCCCTTTGTAAGCTGAAGGTCCAGGAAAGAGGCGTGCAGCGTGGCGAAGTAGAAGAGACCGGTGATGTTTTGAAAGAACTGAGCCACAACTCTTTCTTACGGGATCCAAGACTGCTGAGGAGAGTGTGGCTGTTTTGGCTTTGCCTGAGGAAGGAGAGCCATGGAATGCAGTGGAGGGGCCAGTCAAGTGTCAGCGAGCCGATATTCCTCTGAAGGAGTCGGTGGCAGCTGAGAGTGGTGGAGCAGTTGGCGAGATCCAGTGCGAGCAGTCCAGTGCGAAATCCATGGTGGCTGGTGCGACTGGGTGGCGACCGTTGGCTTTTTCCCTGAAGGAAGGTGTTGGGAGTGCCCTGTTGCTGGAGCCTGGGCTTGGGGGAGGGAATTTGTTTGGGCCTGAGCAAGATCTTTCTAAGAAGGTGGCTGAATTGTGGCTGAAAACCTTTACTAGGTCGAAAGAAGAACTTTGGAACCAGGCAAGCCTTGAGAATGAACTATGGGCCAGGGTTCCAGTAGCCAGTATTATACTTTTGACTTTGGGAAAGAGTGGCAACTGTATTGTATTATGCTTGTTGTTAAAAGGTCTGTTATGTGAGGGACATGTTCTTAAAGGGGTTGAGACTGGGATGGTCTTACTATGTGGAAGAGGTATCACTTAAATGTATGGCTTTGAGCATATTGATCAAATGATTTATGGTAATTGACCCTGGAAGGATAGATAACGGTGATATGATGTTTAAGTATAAATCATGCTGATGAGGGGAGTATTGTATAAGGTTAGGTTAACTGTTGATATAGATGCTATGCTTACATGTGTTTTGTAGTATGTATAATAATGGGGATGATATTTAGGATATGTATTCTGTTGTTGTGTTAGGGGTTTTGTTCCCAGTGTTTGGAAGAATAGATACAACCTTTGTTGGGATCTGCAATGGGGTTAATTGCGGCAGGAAGGTTGTTTGGTGGAGGATAGGTTTTGGAGTTGATTTGATAATGGTATTGCCTCCTGTTGAATGGGCCAGGAGGAGGGTTATTGTGAGTTATGGTAGTTATGATGTGAATGTGTGGTTTATGCGCAGATGGACATGCCTGCGTTCAAGGGATAGAGTTCTCCTGTGGGGGGAATAGACTTGAGAATCAGGGTTGAAGTTTGTGTTGCCTTCCTTGAGAGGAGGGGTTGGCTTAACCACCCAGATGATTGGTTCCTGGGTTTGGTGTGTTGATTTAGGTGTGTGTGTGTATTACTTAGTTGAATGGTTAATTTCTAGGCTATGGTTAGAAAGACCAGAGTGGGGAGTTGTAGTTTTCCTAGGTGCTTTTCCCCATGTGAGGGGGGGTTATAGTTTGTTCAGAGGAATAAGTGCTAGGATTGTGTGTTTGGTTTTGAAATCGAACGTGTGGATTTTACGTAGGTGTTTCCTTCCATGGGTGCATGTGATGGCTAGATGGTTGAGATGACTGTGTTTGGTTGCATGGGAGATTGGTATGTGGCCTTTGCTTAGGTGGCAAGGGTAGTAGATTTCTATTATAAAAGTACTTGACACGGTTGAGTGATCCTGTGTAGCTGGTTGAATAGTTAAAGTTTGCTTGTAGTAGTGTTTTGTCCCTGTGTCAGAGGTTTTTGAAGATGTGAGTGATTTATGGTTTCCTTGGACTTCATGGCTGGATGCCAAGAGGAGTTAGGTTACGGGGAGTTAGTAGCCTTTGAATTGCCTGCTGATTATGGATTACAGGCCTCCTGCTTTTGCAGTGGAGAGAGTTGCAGTTTTCTCAAGTGCCTTCTGCCAGAGCAGTAAGGATAGTGAGTTTCTGTTGGTTACTTGTTGGACACAGTTGAGTTGTTCCTGTGTTGCATGTAGGGGTGTAGTTTGTTAGAGGTTTTGGGTTTTGTGAAAGAATGGTTTAGGTTGGTTGTTTGCCAGTGAAGTTGTGGGGTCACTTTAGGTTCCCCGTGGAGTGACTTGGTTAGAGGTTTAGTTTTAAGAGTGGTTTAGAGGGGAATGATGTTGTCTCCTGTTGAGCCTGCCAGGAGGAGTTGGTTCAGGAGTTAAGGTGTGAGGAATGTTTGGACGCAGATGCTTATGCCTGCGTTTTGGTGGCAGTTAGTGTTTATTGGGAGTTATGGGGCTTAGAATCCTGATTGTATGTTCAGATATGGTTGTGTAGTAGGCATGCTAAAATTGAAACGGAAATCTAATTGATTCGTTAGAAATCCGTAATTAATGGGACTTTTGTTGTTTTACGGATCGCTGCCCCGAACCAGAAAGTGGACTTCCTTTTACGGTCCGTGAGGCCAACAATTTGCGTTAGGATCGTTAGAAATTCTTAATTATTAATTAATTAATTATTGTACTACTCACTTCTCCCCCTCATTTCCTTCCCGCCTTCATTCAGCTTCTTCTTTTTCCCGCATTTATATGGGGAACTGGAAGTGACGCTGCTGCTAGGTAGAGGCAATGCATTCTGGAAAGTGATTCACACACACACACGCGCACGCTTCTCCTCTCTCCAGGCCTCCCCCTCCTTCTCTTCCCCGTTGCTCTGCTGCCATGCATGCCCCATTGCAGGGGCCTGCTTCACACACACACACACACACGCGCACGCTTTTCCTCTCTCTCCGGCGCTCTCAGATGCTTCTCTTCCCTGTTGCTCTGCCTTCTCCCATCGCAGGGACCAGCTGCAGCCCTCCAGGTACGTGTTTTGGACTTCAACTCCCACCATTCCTCACAGCCTCAGGCCTCTTCCTTTTCCTCTCAGCCTGGGCAAACTTGGGCCCTCGCTCCCTCAGGATCGGGTGAGAGAGAGGCAGCGAGGAGCGAGGGGGGCTCCTCCTCCTTTTCTTTTGCTGCTTCCAAGAATAGAAAACCCCCTCCCTCCCTCCCTTCCTCCTCCCCCTCCCTCCTTCCTATTTGGAGAGTCCCATCTAGAATTCAGTGTGGTTTATTCAAGTTTTGGCCTACAACTCCCAGAAATCCCAGCCAATTTACCAGCTGTTAGGATTTCTGGGAGTTGTAGGCCAAAACCATCTGAAAGCGCATGCTCTGGCATACAATTTCTAACGAATTTCGTTAGTACTTAAGTTAAATTTCCGAAATTTTGGGGATTTTTTTTGTAAGTCTTTGATATACTAATCAAAAAAAATCCCCCCCCCATTTGATTTTAGAATCGCCATTTTTCGATTTGTTATCATGCCTATTGTGTAGGTTTGTCCCTGGGGCCTCCTGCTTTGGGCAATGGATGGTTTTGGGAGTTGTGGGGCTTAGAATCCTGGTCGTGTGGGTACAGATGCGCAGTTGATTTGTTCCTGTGCAATGGACTGTTGGGATTTGTAGTGATGAATAGTTGCATGGGACGTGTGATTCGGTAGGTTGGTCCCTTTTTGCCATGGCAGTGAAGGGATGGAGTTGTTTTAGATTTGAGCAGGAAGAGATAGGATTTAGCCTTGAACAAGCTGAGCATTTTGTGAGAGAAATGTCTGGTTATCTGAGTGTGGGGAGTTCCGGGTTAGTATGTGAAGTGTATAGTAAGGCTTTGTCCCAGTGTGTGTCTGACTGGAGAAAGGCTGTGGTTGGTTCCTTTTGCCTTGTATCTTATAGAGGTAGTTTTGACTCTTGTTCAGTATTTAGAGTAGAATTTAGATATTAGAGTTAAGTAGTATTTTGGGTCCTCTCTTCCACAGGGGGGAGGGGGATGAGTATTATGTCAGGCTCATGAATCTGAGCTGGTGTTGCTCTGATTCCTTGACCTGCCTGCATTTGCTTTAGTCTCTTAACTCTGCTCACCAGATAAGATATCTCCAGGTGTCGGCCTTGGGAGGTTGGAGCCACACCACACCAACATGAGAAGAACTGCATTGCATATGCTGACTCAGAGAGAGGATATCCTGGAATATCCATTGGACAATTGGACTCATGACACTGACTCTGTGACCCCTGGGGTCATGCCCCAATGGACTACTGGGATTGCTGAATCATTTGGATCTGATGCAACCTCTGTTAAGCATTGCATGCTAGGGGGGTTGGGTCTTTGGGATGATGGACAGATGGTGGAGGCGGAGACTGTATATAAACTGTGGTGGATTCTGGGAAAGGCAGATCTGGCTTCACAGGTTTTGATACCTGGGAATAAATCTTGTAGGATCAAGCTGCTGTCTGTGCGTCGTCCTTACAGAGGTCTTTGCAAGGAATCCCAGCGTTCATTACAGAGACTTTATTGATAAAAATCTGGACAGAGGATTTATTGAGAAATCGATTAGCCCGATGGCAGCCCCCATCCTGTTCAGGCCAAAGGCGGACGATTCGCTGCGGCTGTGTGTAGACTACCGAGGCCTCAATGCTATTTGCACTTCCAGCCCCTATCCGTTGCCCCTGATGTCCGAGATTTTGGCCCAGCTGGGGGAGGCACGGATCTTCACCAAACTAGACATCCGGGAGGCGTTCTACCGGATCCGAGTGAAAGATGAGGACTGCTGGAAGACCGCATTCAACTGCCACCTGGGGCAGTACCAATTCCGGGTCACGCCCTTCGGACTTAAGGGCGCCCCCAAGATTTTCCAGCAATTCATCAACGAGATTTTCAGGGACTTACTCTACAAGGGAGTTCTAGTATACCTGGACGACGTGTTGATTTACTCCAAAACGGAGGCGGAGCACGTCGAGATGACCCGGGAGGTGCTACGGCGGCTGCGGGACAACCAGCTCTTTGTCAAGCTATCCAAGTGTGAGTTCCACCGGCAAGAACTGGACTATCTAGGGTACCGCATCTCCACGCGAGGCCTGGCCATGGACCCTAGCAAGGTGAGAGATGTGCTCGCGTGGGAAGCACCGCGAACCCGACGGCAACTACAGGGCTTTTTGGGGTTCGCCAACTTTTATAGACAGTTCATCCAAAACTTTGCCAAAATAGCGCTCCCCTTGACCGAACTGTTAAAAACCAAGGGCTTGGGAGAAACCAAGAAAGCCAAGTCCCCCGGCGCGAAGCTCAACTGGACTCCGCAGTGCCAGGAGGCCTTCGACAGCCTCAAGCAGAGCTTCACCAGCCAGCCGCTGCTGAGGCATCCCCAGCCCGACAAGCCATTCACTGTGCAGTGCGACGCCTCGGAGGCGGCCTATGGGGCGATCCTCCTGCAGCGGGACGACGACGGGACCCTGCGGCCCTGTGCATACCTGTCCAAGAAATTCACGCCGTCGGAGAAGCGGTGGCATGTGTGGGAAAAGGAGTCCTTTGCCGTGCGGGCAGCGCTGAGCCACTGGAGGCACTTCCTGGAAGGCACCGCCCTGCCCTTCGAAGTGTGGACGGACCACAAGAACTTGCAGGCGCTCCAACCCCCCCAGAGACTCAACGCCAAGCAGCTGAGGTGGGCACAGTTCTTCAGCCGCTTCAATTTCCAGCTCAAGTACCTGCCGGGCCCGAAAAACGTGTTGGCCGACATGCTTTCCAGAATGCCTGAGGCTGACTACTCGGCGCCAGAAGAAGTGGGGACCGTGTTCTCCAAGCATCAGTTGGGCCTGGTGGCCCGCACCCGGGCAGCAGACAAAGCCCCAAAACCGACGGTCCCTGGGACCCCCGAACTGCTAGCAGACCTGGCAGCAGCCTACGGAGCGGACGCCTGGCTTAAAGAGCACCGCGAGGACCTGACGGAGGCTGGTGGCATATGGTACTACAAAGACAAGTTGTATGTCCCCCTGAGCCAGAGAGCCCCGGTCCTGGCTCAAGCCCACGACTCCCCCTTGTCCGGCCACTTCGGCCTCACCAAGACTCTAAAGCTGCTGGCCCGGCAGTTTTAGTGGCCAGCTATGAGGAAAGACACTAGTGACTATGTAGCTGAGTGCGAAGTGTGCGCACGAAACAAGCCCAAGACGGGCCGGCCGACTGGGCTGCTGCAACCGGTAGCCGATCCGGCCGAACCCTGGAGCGAAATCGCCATGGACTTTGTCGTAGATCTGCCGCCCAGCGGGGGCTACACCACCATCTGGACGGTGGTGGACCTATTCTCAAAGCAGGCCCACTTTGTCCCGCTCCGCCGGCTGCCCACGGCCCCGGAGCTGGCTCGACTCTTCACCAACCACGTGTTCCGGCTCCACGGCTGCCCACGGCGTGTGGTGAGTGATAGGGGACCCCAATTTACGTCCAGATTCTGGAAGGCGTTCCTGGCGGGGTTGGGGTCCCAGCGGGCCCTGAGCACGGCGTTCCACCCGGAGACGGACGGGGCCACGGGGAGAGTCCAGCGCACCCTGCAGCAGTACCTCCGATGCTACTCGACCTACCAGCAGGACAATTGGGCCGAGCTGCTGGCCGTGGCGGAGTACAGCTACAACAACGCCGAGCACGCCTCGACGGGGGCCTCACCCTTCCGCGTTGTCTCCGGCCGCGACTTTCCGCCCTTCCCAGCGGTGGCCCCGGCAGCTGACCCGGCAGCACCGCCGACGGATTGGGGAGCCAAGGTTGCGGCGGCCTGGCCGGCTATCCAGACGGCGCTGCGGCAGGCCCGGGAATCTTACAAACTGTATGCTGACAAGAAGAGGGGACCTCAGCCGGCCTACGCGGTTGGGGACCGCGTGTTCCTCTCCACCAAACACCTTAAGTCGACTCAGCCATCTCGCAAGTTTGCGAACAAATTTGTAGGGCCTCTCAGCATGGTGGAAGTAATTAACCCCGTGACAGTCAAATTGGACCTGCCGCACACCTGGCGCAAGGTCCACCCAGTGTTTCACGTGGGCTTACTCAAAAAAGCTGTGACTGACCGGAAGTGGTCCGCGGAGGAGGGCGCTCCGGTGCCTATCATGGTGGGGCCCCACACCCATTTTGAGATTAAAGACATTTTGGACTCACGGCGCCTCAAGGGCCGTCTTAGCTATTTAGTCAAGTGGACTGCCAAAGCCTTACACCCCGAGTGGGTGTTAGCCCCTCACGTTCGGGCCCCGAAGCTGTTGAGGGCTTTCCACGCTGCGTTCTTGGCCAAGCCAGGGCCCTGATCTCTTCCCCTTCCCCTTTGTGCTCTTCCCCTTGCAGGTTGCTGTCTTGCGGAGGGGGGCGCTATGTCAGCTCCGGCTGGTTCGTTTGTTTACCTAACGGACCAGGCCGTGCGCGCCATCAGATACGGAGGGCCTTTTGGCGGGCTCTGGACTGGATCCTCCCTTTGATGTGCCAGATACTTTCCTGGCCTTTGATATGCGGAGAGGCGAATGGTCAAGCCAGCGGAAGGAGGGACTCAGCAGGGGGGCGGGCCAGGGAGGGCTCTTGAAGGACTTGATGCGCGGGAAACCTTTAGTCTATCTTTGCTTAGCCTGGAGTAAGGACCCATTAAATGATCTATCTTCCAACCCAGCTTGGAGTGAGTTTGGTTTATTGGACCCCCCCTTTCCGGAGCATTACAGTACTCTGATCCTTAAACACAATCACAGGCTGAACTCCAACATTTCTCTTTTACAGGGGGGGTGTTGTTTGGACACCTTGGTAAATGCGTGAGACCTGGATGGGCCCTAAGTTACCTTTTTGTTCCTTGTTTCCATTTTTCTATTTTCACGTGAAGCACTCTGCAAGATGCATTTTGTGAAATTCAGAAGATGAGACCCAACCCCAAATTCTACTGTTAGTTCCAACTAGTGTAGAGCAAATTATGTAAAATGGATATGCGAATACAAATTCTTTGAAATCTGAACTGTCATGATAACATTCTATAGAATTCTGGGATTTCCAGTTTAGGGAGAAATATTTAGACTTCTCAATCAGAAAACTCCTCTAGCTTCATCCAACCACAAATGGCAGGTTTCCATTGCGTGTTAATATGGCAGCTAAAATGGAATCATATGCTGTAATTGGACAGGGAGAAAAGAGCTTTTGTCTGGAAGCGGTACATTCCTTCTGATGACAAATTAGGTGTAGATCAACAAAAAGAAAGAAAGGGAGATCACCAAGCAGACAGACAGACAGACAGACAGACCAGGGAGAGATGCCAGGCTTTCTCAACATTTAAAAGGTGTAACTACTTTCAGTGTTGTGTCGCTTATAGCAGCAAACACTTCACAATGGTTGGCATTGTTAATGACAGGAGAAAGAAAGCATTAATTTTGTGGAAAAGTATTAGACGACAGGGCCTCCCGCAGGGCCCACCAGTTACTTGTTTTGCACAGCTGCTTTCCCAGTTGGAAGTTCTAAATCAGCGCTGTGAGAACAGGCAGAAATGACCATCACACACTTGCACATGATGGCAATTTGCCTTTTGTGGATGGAAAGGTATTGCTAAATTAACACTCCAGCCTTCTGTTTTCTTACTGACTGATTCCTTTCTTTCTGTCCTCTCTCAAGGAAATGCATCTACACTGCAAAAGTAATGCAGTTTGTTGTTATTGTAACTGCCATGACTCCAGCCTACAGAATACTAAGATTTGTACTTAAGTGAAGTACCAGCATTTCTAGAGAAAGAAAGCTTGTAAAACTACAACTCCCATTCCACATAAATGAGCCATAGCAGCGAAAGTGGTGTCAAACCGCATTAATTCTACAGTGTAGATGCACACAGGACCAAATCAATCTGTGTTTGTTGTGCCGTTGTGATCACTGGAAGAGAAAGGAGGGAAAAAAGAATGTGGCAGCCCCTTTAAGACTGTTTTTAAATTTTCTTTTCATATGAGTGTTTGTGGATGCACGCCCTCTTCTTCAGATGAAGTACAGAGCAATATTAAAGCTTGAGGTTATAGAGTATGTTTATGCAACTATGGAAGTGGGATAGACTGAAACAGACTCCAGAAATATGCAAATTGTGTCCATTGCTCTAAATTTTCAAAGAGGAGGGCAGGTTCGCAGCTTGGGAGTGATCCCGGACTCATCACTGAGCCTGGAACCCCAGGTCTCGGCAGTGGCCAGGGGAGCTTCTGCATAGTTAAGACTCGTGCGCCAGCTGCACCTGTACCTTGGGAAGTCTGAGCTGGCTACGGTCGTCCACGCTCTGGTCACATCCCAAATAGATTGCTGCAATGCACTCTACGTGGGGCTGCCTTTGAAGACAGTTCGGAAATTGCAATAAGTCCAACGGGCGGCAGCCAGATTACTAACGGGAGCTACATACAGGGAGCTTACCACCCCCCTGCTGTGTCAGCTCCACTGGCTGCCTGTCCAATTCCGTGCTCAATTCAAAGTGCTGGTTTTGACCTTTAAAGCTCTATACGGTTCCAGCCCAGCTTACTTGTCCGAATGCATCAGCCATTACGTTCCACCTCATAACTTAAGATCATCCGGGGAGGCCCTGCTCTCGCTCCCGCCTACTTCTCAAATGCGGTTGGTGGGGACGAGAGAGAGGGCCTTCTCGGTCGTGGCTCCCCGTCTGTGGAACTCACTTCCTATTGATATATGATCAGCTTCATCCCTCCTGGCATTCAGAAAAAAGGTGACGTCCTCGTTATGGGACCAAGCATTTGCACATTAGCACGATGCGGCACTTTAGATTGGATTGAAATGGCAAACTGGTGGACAAGACCTAAGGTTTTATTATGGACGGAATACTGTTTTTAACTGATGTGAATGTGTATGATGTATTTTAATGCTATCTGTATTTTAATGTATTTTAATTTTAACTGCTTTTTGGTTTTATTATATGTATACTGTGTGGTATCGAATTGTTGCTGTTGTCAATTCCACTCGGTCTGTAAACATGGTCATTCATTCAGACTATAGCCAATCTCAGCCTATTCTGGGAAAGCTTTGTTCCACATCCAAGTCTTCACCTCTCCTAAAGGACAACAGAGAGGGGGTAGATCTAACCTCACTTGGGAGAGAGTTCCATAGCCGAGGGGCCACCACAGAGAAGGGCTTGTCTCTCGTCCCCACCAGTCGAGCTTGCGAAGATGGCAGGACTGAGAGCAGGGCCTCTCCGGAGGATCTTAATGTCCTTGATGGTTCGTAGGGGAGAATTCGTTTGGACAGGTAAACTGGGCCGGAACCATATAGGGTTTTGTAGGTTAAAACCAGCACTTGGAATTGTGCCCGGAAACTAATTGGCAGCCAGTGGAGCTGATGCAACAAGGCAGTTGTATGCTTCTGTACACCACCATGTAGTGAAAATACTAGACTACAAACTTGACCTGAAACCAGAACACTATTTACTTAATATAATGGATGATGAGATAAGGGAGAATGATGATAAAATCTTCTTCTACATGTCGGCGGCGGCTAGGATCGAACTAGCAAAGCAATGGAAAAACAAGGAAACACCAAGTATAGAAGACTGGTTAATAAAATTAAGAGAAGTTATGGAATTAGATAACCTTAAAAACTTGATAACCGATCACAACAACAAAAACAGTATAAGCTGGACCCAAGTGAAAGACTATTTGAAAGAAATAGAACTTAAAGACGAAAAGGGAAATGGAAAAAAAAAAGACAGAAGGGCAAAGACCCAAGGATCTAAGGAGATTCCCTTGGCAAACCACAATTTATCAAAGCGGAAGCAACTTTTTCAAGTATACAAAGTGCACCCTACAACGGAACTGGAAACCAACATGCACAGTTGTTTAGAGACTTACCCTCTATTTTAACTCACCCTCTTTCAGTCTAATTCTTCTTCCCCTTCCCCCCCTCTCGCTAACCACTACTACTCTATCTTTCTGCCTTCTTGCTTCTCCTCAACCCTAACCCTTCCCCCATCCTTCCCTTCCTTCCCTAACACTATACCCTCCTACTAATCGCTAACCACAACCTACCTATTCTATCGTATTTTACTGTATGTACTGGAAAAATGTGAAATAAAGATATATATTTTAAAAAACATGTGAAAGGAAAAAAAGGGAGTTGTATGCTTCCTGTACCCCACTCCTGTTAGTAACCTGGCTGCTGAGTGTTGGACTAATTTCAGTTTCCGAGCAGTCTTCAGAGGCAACTCCACATAGAGAGCGTTGCAGTAGTCTATTCGGGATGTAACCAGAGCATGGACCAAGTCAGACTTCCCAAAGTACGGGCACAGCTGGCACACTAGCTTTAACTGTGCAAAAGCAATCCCGGCCACCGCCGAGACCTGGGGTTCCAGGCTCAGTGATGAGTCCAGAATCACTCCCAGACTGCGAATCTGCGCCTTCAAGTGGATTGTAACCCCGTCAAGCACAGGCTGAAACCCTATGCCCTGTTTGGCCTTACGACTGACTAGGAGTACCTCTGTCTTGTCTGGATTTAGTTTCAATTTGTTCGCCCTCATCCAGTCCATTACAGCGGTCAAGCACCAGTTCAGGACTTGAACAGCCTCCTTAGTAGCAGGTGGGAAGGAGTGACAGAGTTGGACATCCTCTGCATACAGATGACACCGCACCCCAAAACTCTGGATGATCTCCCCCAACGGCTTCATATACAGTATATATTAAATAACATAGGGCACAGTATTAAACCCTGTGGGACCCCACAGTACAATGGCCGTGGGGTCAAGCAGGAGTCCCCTAGCAACACCTTCTGGGAACGACCCTCGAGGAAGGACTGGAGCCACTGCAAAGCAGTACCTCCAAGGCCTATTCCTGCAAGGTGTCCCAGAAGGATACCATGGTTGAAGAAAATTGAAATGCCCTGCAACTGGTTTTTGGGTATTGCCATTTTGGAAAGTGAATTTCATAAACTTGTTTTCTGATATAAAATTGTAAATAACCTCCCTCTCTACCATCATTCGGGAAAATTCTGACAAAAAAATTATAGACTTCTCCAATTAGCATAGGTATTGACCATGCTGACTGGCAAATGTTAAAGTTGTAGACAAAGAGTCACTGTATGAACCAATCCATCAATAGAGATACTGATCTTTAAAATGAGTAAGGATAGATTTAGGCAGTTTTAGCCTTGAAATTGTTTACTGTATTACAATGGTGTTAAAATTCTATACTATTAAATAATGTGTAAATAATAGATGACCCCTTGATGATATATGTGGGTGTAACTGAAAAGGTGTCAATGCCCTCTTTAATTTGACAAAGGGCCCTTCTACACAGCACCTAAAATGCAGAAGTTGCCAGGTTAAAAGAGGTGGTGGCAGCTAAATGACACTAGCAATAAATCTGTGCTGATTTGCTGCAATGGATAAAAACACCTGTTAAAAAGGTCTGCTTATATTCCGATTCTAGCTGGAAATTGTGCATATTCACATCACTGTATATTCCTGCACTTGTGAAAAACACATGATTCCCCTGCCCCCCAAGACTGCTCCAGCACACATCCACTTTTTAAAAGCCCAAAACAGCTATTTTTTAAGGAATGCAACAGCTCCTCCTGGTGGACAAAAGCTGAAATGTTAAATTTCCTCTATGTCTGTCTATATATGTTGTATGTCAAATGGCATTGAATGTTTGCCTGTATATGTGCATTGTGATCCGTCCTGAGTCCCCTGCGGGGTGAGAAGGGTGGAATATAAATGATGTAAATAATAAATAAATAAATAAATTCTTCTGGAGTGAGCAGAATTCAGGAAAATGTAGTTTAGGGTAGGGCCTTTTGAATACTCTCCTACAGTGGTCCTCGTCTTCCCAAACTACATTTCCCAGAATTCTGCACATGCCAGAAGAATGGAGCTCTCTGCATCACAATGCCAGTGTGATAAGCCTGTTACTCTCATGTTAAGTGTGTCTCATACACTTCATTCTTGGCATCCACATATATATACTTTGGAACATGCAAGAGGTGAAAGGAAATACATGAACAGAATGGTGGTGGTGGGGGAACTGTATTCATTCATTATTTTGCAGTAAAACTGAAAGATGAAAGACTTATTTATTCCCCTTCTACTGTACCCTATATCCCAGGATCTGATCCCAGATTATCTGATTTAAACTGGATTATATGAGTCTCCACTGTCAGAAAATCTGGGATCAGATCCTGTGATATAGGGGCACTGTGGAAGGGGCCATGGTTTGTTCCTCATAGCACTCTTGATGAGAAACATAAATTTTGAGAAATATGACTTTTCAATGGTAGAACTAGAACTGCGGACTTTGCTTTCCATAATATTTCACAAGTTCTCTCCCTTCCTTGTTTAAAGGAATTCAGAAAATAGTCTTATTATCTAATAACGGCAGCAAAGATCAAGTTGGCACAACTATGGAAAACCGAAGAAATATCGACAATGGAAAATTGGCTACTAAAAGTTTGGGACATTATGAATATGGACCTACTTACATATAAATTAGCAAACAATAATACACTAAGTCAAAATAGAAATTGGGATAAATTCATTGAATTCATTAAAAAATACAGAAATTCATATTCAAGAAACCTAACAAAGCACCAAAGGCTAAAGCTTAGAGAAAATCTAGGCGGTAATATGACTGAAAACGCAACAAAGAGTTACCATCACGATCCGAAGCAACCTGGAAGTAACGCGTAATTTTTTTTTACACTTCTTGGTTTTTTAAAGGGTTTTTTTGTTTTCTTTGTTTCTTCCTTCCTATTTTTCTTTCACATATTGTTCTCACACTTTTACTGTAAACCTATCATGATTTTATTACCTCTCTCACGCTCCATCTCTCTGGAGACATTATATACTCAATAAAAATATTTTTTTAAAAAGAAAATAGTCTTATTTTGATATTTATTTTTGTCCCCTTACTGTGTTCTGCTGCCTTCCAGCTCCACTGCACATTCTTACTGCTGTAATTTTAATATTGTATTTTATTGTGGCAATATGTTTCTCTTAATTTCTCCTTCTGAGAAATCCATTTGAAAAGTGGGAAATAAATAAAATAAATAATATCTTTGTATTTTTGTAAACACTTCTCAATCAGGTCAGATGATCCATGCATATTGTCTCTTGGGAATAATTCCAAAAGTTTTTTTGTGTATTAAAATAGGCAATTTTAATTGGCTCCTGGTTCTTCTGTGTATATTTGGATTAGCAGAATTAGATAGTGGCCCTGGCTACTATGAGCTAAATTCAGCTCACTAGCCATCTGTTGGTGACCGGCCTTCTGTGTGACAATCCTTCTGTTTTGGAGTGTTTTATAAGGTCCTCAATGAGTTGCTGCACATGACGAGTAAACTACATTTCCCTTAGTAATGTTAGCACATCAAAAGCTTAGGGATTGTCAAACCTTTAACTTATTTCGTATTAAGAAGTAAAATTAACAGTATTTACACATCTCAAAACAATGCCACTGTCATCTTTATGATTGTGCTGTTCTCTGATTTTTGCTATCAAAAAACACATACATATATAATATATAGAGTAGACTACTAAAAGTACTAACAATATATATACAGTATATGTGTGTACACACACACACACACACACACACACACATATATATATACATAATATAAATAAATTGAAATTGATAGACTAAGAAAAGAACTAATCCACTGAAAAGACGAATGGAAGTCAACTTGTATACACACATTTTATTATTATTATTATCATTATTCTTTTTCGTTCTTAAAATTTTTCCTTATTTAGAATTAGGCCCTTTCACCAATTTTACCCTCCCTCTTTGTGATTTTTCTATTTTAGATAGTTATAGTACGATAACACATTATAGGATTATTTCTCTTTTTTTCTTTTTTCATTCTTGTAGTTGAGTGTTTGTATCACATTTATTAAAAATCTATTTTTTTAAAAAAAACACATACATATGAGAATTCATATTTAATTATAACACATTTACAAAGGCATGAAATTAATTTCCATTAGCTAGAAGCCACTGCAACAAATACGAGTACAACAGAAATGTGTATAAATATGTTTTATTTTTGACTATCTTAAAATAATCACAGATAAATAGAAAAATAGGATGGGCATGGACTTATGGAAAAGTAAATATGAAACTGAAATGGACTGAGAACAGAATAATAGAATCACATTACTATGCTAAATATGAATTAATGTACAATGGGTGACATAGGGGCTGTGAGGCAGATTCCTAAGAGGTGTGGCACAGGAACATGTCCAGGGGATGCTGGGATACGGCTTCATATTATCTGTGGGTTTAGTTAGGGAAGAGAATCATGCAATTCTTCATATATTATCCATACAATGATGGATAACAAGAATTGCAGACCAAGAAAATGGCTATATGATTACAATTCCTGGCCCATAGCCCCCCTGAAATATGTCTGTCAGGTTTAAAAACCTGGTTTACATATGAATTGGTTAACCAGTTAAAGTTCATGGGTAAACCAGGTTTTTTTAACCTGATACATTTAAAGGAGGGGGTGTTGAACCCTTAACCAACACCCCCCCCCCCCCCCGGCCGGTTATGGCCCTGTATCCTAGCTTAAATCCAATCTTTAAATCAAGTTAAAGGAGTCTTATTGACTTAGTGGAATTTACACTTCACTGATTTACAGTTTAATAAATCATTAGTCTTATTGGGCTTTGCATCTTCAAGGTACTCTGGGATAATAATAATAATAATAATAATAAATTTATTCTTATAACCCACCACCATCTCCCCAAAGGGACTCAGGTCAGCTTACAAATGTCCACAAGACACAAAAAGCAAAAACAATCCATAAAACAAGACATATTAAAATAGGTGCATCATAAAATACACTAACCAAGATAAAAACAGACTAAACATAACAGAATGGAAAAGATTGCATTGGAGTTCCATCAGACCAGGTTCAACAAAAACAATAATCAAGATTTCTAAAATGGACATGGCCAAGCTATAAAAGGGCTGGGCAAGGGAATAATGCAAATAGCGTATCATAGGGCCGAAGAAATGGATAAAGTGCAAAAAAAGAGTACAATCTGGCAATTTAGGGACTGGGAATATTATAACTAGCGACTAATCAATCTCGAATGCTTGTTGGAACATCCAGGTTTTCAAATCCATATAAAAGGTTGACAGCGTGGGGGCTTGCCTAATGTCCCCGGGGAAGTGTTCCAAAGTTGGGGGGCCACCACTGAGAAGGCCCTATCCCTCATCCCCACCAGTCATGCTTATGATGGTGGTGGAAGTGAGAGGAGGACCTCCCCAGCAGATCTTAGAGCCTGTGCCAGCTCTTAGGGGAGATGCAATCATGAAGATAGGTGGGGCCCCAACTGTTTAGGGCTTTGTAGGTCATAACCTCCAACTTGAATTGGGACTGGAAACTTATCGGCAGCCAGTTGAGCTGCTTTAATAGGGGTGTTGTGTGCTCCCTATAATTAGTTCCAGTTAGAAGCCTGAATACATCTATTGTGGCATAGGCAAATGGAGAAAATCTTCACTCACTTCTGAATGCATGCCTTTACCTAGAAGGAATAAGTATAGTTATAAATTTTTTTAGTTCTTTCAGTTTTTGAGCACCTGCTCTGAGGGTATTCAAAACGTACTTCATAGCAACGATCTCTGCATGTGACTTGGTCCTTGTAGCCACAAGAGATGACAATTGCCTACAACCATTAACCACACAATTAAATGATTACTGTGTAGCTCGTGCTCATTTGAATTTTTTCATGTACAATTTTTTTTACTTCTAACCCATTTTATGATTAATCGTAAAGCAACACTTATGGGATATTTTCTCCTCCAATCTCTTGCTTGAACATAGAGAAAATACAGCATCAAATGATCTGCAATTGCTTTAAACCACTGAGCCAATGCATCTAAGTATTTAAGTCACTGTTTTTTGTATTTGCTTTGCATAGAGCTATGGAGATTATCCTGCTGTGCCAGACATATTGTCTAACCTAACAGCTTGGTTCTGGCGGTGGTGAGTGTTGGATATCTCAAGCATCAAAGAAGATGAAAGGAATTAAGCAGTAGGTGGGACAATCTACCCAAAAAGGTTTCATTCTAATTCCTTGGACGTAGGTATATGGGCACAGCACTTGAATTGGTCATTTGGTATAATTTGCCAAAGTGATTTCTAAAACCATTTTGTCCACTGGAGTCTTCTAAATATTATTTCAATCACTTTTCAGTTCTGCCATGTTTGTAGTCTCATTGGCACACAAGGGAAAGAACTCAATTTAGGAGGTATTTTTTGTCCATTGTATGGTGTAATATAGACATGTACCTTTGTCCATGAAGTCTTTGTAGGTGCAGAATCAAATGTGTTCTAGCCCAGTGCTGAGACCTAGAAAATGAATAATGAAATGAGAGTGAAAAAAAACCCAAATATGTTTTTCATTGAGAATATTCAAAATCACAATAAATTATATTCCCTGCCCGTAAAAGAAAATTTAATTTTCCTGGAAAGGGTCAATCTACTGATAACAATCATATGTCACAAAATAATCAATTGCCGTTTCCCCATTACTCTAATTCAGAGGTTCCCAAACTTTTTTGGCTTACTGCCCTCTTTCCAGAAATATTTTTTTTAATTTAATAGCAATTAAACAGAAAGATATACTGTATGTATTAATGCAGTGGTTCTCAACCTTTCTAATGCCATGATCCCTAAATAAGGTTCCTCATGGTGTAGTTATATTTTTGTTGCTACTTCATAAATAATTTTGCTACTCTTACGAATTCTAATCCAAATATCTAATATGTAGGTCAAAGCGAAGGGGGCAGGGCCAAAGAAGAGGGTTGCATGACCCCTCCTAAATGGCCAATCGTTCACCGCCCCCTTAAAGGGGTTCACCGCCCTCCAAATTCCCCTGAGCCTCCCACCGCCCCCTTGGATCGCCTCACTGCCCACCAGGGGGCGGTACCGCCCACTTCGAGAATCAGTGCTCTAATCTTAGGAAAAAAATAAGCAAAAAATGTGTGGGAATCGGGACATTAAAATGTTCAAAGTTCAAAAAGTATATTCTCTATAGTGGCTGTTGAAGGCACCAGTCGCCTACCATAGAATCTTCTGTTTTACAGGTTTGTTTCTACAGGCTATTCAAACATTGTTTGGGTTCCATCATATCCATCCATAATATTGGACTGCAGATGTCTGGTTTTAAGAGTGAGACACTATTTCTCTCCTCGTGCCTATAATACACAAGACAAGATTTTTGCTTGCAACAAATGTACACTTTTCATAATAGGCTTCTTTTCTATCTGCTTCTGAGTTTGAGAAAACACCATGACATTTGAAAAAAAAAATGAAACAATGAAAAGATGGAAGAGAAAAAAAGAAGATGAGATAATACAAGGATGATAAAAGAAAACACTACTAGGTTAAAATTAGTTGACAATAGCACTGAGCCATGTGAGATGCCTATTGTTGTAAGTCAGGCTTCGGCGTTGGCTGATAGCAGAGCTGGAGCAGATGCTATGTTATCTCCAGCTGAGAATGGAATGCAGCAGGGTGAGGCTAATGACCTTTCAGACGCTGGAGGGAGAAGGAAACGCAATGTAAGCAATTCTAGCTCTGAAGAGTTCGAACACAGAAAGAGGATTCGGCAGGGACTTACAGCTGCTGCAGATTCTGAGCCATTGGAAGGTTTTTCTAGAGATGTGGACCTAACATCAGAAGAAAGTGATACTGAACTTGATTCAACATTGGTAAGAGAAGTTCAGGATATATGTAATGCTGACTCCAGTCCTGATACACTTCTGGGGTTCGATAGTGACAGAGATTGGGCCACTGACAGTTCTGGAAATGAATGGGAAACACTAAGTTTTGGAAAGCGTTGGGAGGAGTGGAGGGGCAATGAAAGGCAAGCAGCTGGTTCTTCTAATTAAGTTGGGTGTGACACTGATGAGTCTGACCTTTAGAGTTATAGATTGTGTGTTGGAAAATAGTCTCCTTGCGGCAGGCAAGGAGTTGTGTTCTATGTCCTGTTGCCTTGGCTTTCTGTTTGTCCTGGCATCCTGTTATCTTGACACCCTGATATCATGTTCCTGACTACTCGTGAGTTAAGGTTTGTACTCTGCCATTTCTTGAAGCTGGAATGCTGCTGCTGTTCTGGCTGCAGTTTGGGATAGGTGGGAGGTTTGGGTTTCAATGTTTTGTTTTGTATTCAGCTACAGACGTGTTTCCTTGGGGCAGAGTTTATCTCTTCTGGATCTGCTGTGAGTCTCAAGCTGCAAGACTGGTATTGTATTACAACGGAGGGAGGTTGGCATTGTGTTTTATGGAGATTACGTTGTATGTTATCTTTGTACATTTAGCTCCGGTTAGACCTTGGATTGTCTCCTCATTACCTCCATCATTTTCTCCTGCCTTTGACCTTGGATCGGATATAGACTATGCGTTTTGGATCAGCCCACGAAAGACGTCTCAGAGTACGTCCCTGAGTTCGTTTTGGATTTCTCCTGCAGTGTGTTTTTGGGCTTCCCTTGGGTTTTGTGGGGTTTTTTTTGCCAGTTTGGCTAGATTTTTGTTCGTCCCACTTCCATTTCTTGTTAAATAAACCTTTTGTTACCCCTTTTTACATCTGGCTTTGGCTCTAATTGGCATCTGAGTTTCAACACCTATGGCTTCCATAATCTCTCGTACTTTCAATCTCCGATTGGCCAACACCATATCGTGAATTTTTTCAATTGTTTCCACTTTTTACCATTGAAATTGATGGTGCAGAGTCCCCATAGTATTTATCAAGCTTAGTCTTGGTTTGAGTAATGGTTTTTTCCGCAAAAAAAAAAGCTTAATGGGCACATGAAATTCACTTTTCCCCCATTTTCTCCTCAAATCACGCAGTAGTCTGCTATCAATGGCTGTCAAACACAAACTAAATGATGCAGCTTGTTCAAATTTTGACAGGAGTCAACTGACCGATGCCTGTTGACAGAAGCAGTTTTCCTCTTTCAGTTAAGAGGTGGGAAATTCAAAAAGTCATGAACTTATTGACCCGCCCTCGCAACACTCTTCTCTTTGTTATAGAGGGCATGCAGAACTTTTAATACTTTAAGTAATACTTGTAAGCACAATACAGATGAAAAATAGATGTTATAATTACACCTTTGTACAATGCCTATTTTCTTATCCCCTCAACACATCCCCACTCCTCTACAACTTATTGGATATTGGTAAAGATTTAAATTATTAACATTAACTCCATTATTCCCCACCCCTTTATATAGTTTTCCCCCTTTTCTTTTACACCTGACTTGTCCACTTTCCTTTGTGTGTGTGTGAGTGAAAAAAATGTAAATAATAATACTAACTTTATTTTTGTACCCCACCTCCCATCTCCCCAAAGGGACTCGGGGCAGCTTACATGGGGACAAGCCCAAAATTCCACATAGTTAAAATAAAATATAACAACAAAATTCATAAAAAAACATTTCAACAATATGAAACAATGTAAACATTTAATGTAAATGTCCAATAAAAAAGAGAAACAAAGAAAAAAGATTTTTTAAAATGAAACTCACATTAAATACAGATGTTTCCTCAGCTGTGATTGTAATGGAGCAGCAGTCCTATTAATTGTTTTACCCACATTTTATTTTATAGTGATATCTCTCATACATATCAGTGTTTAATTATGGCAATGATGTATTTTCCTCCCCTCCCCCTGTCTTCTTCTTCTCCCCTTCCTCTTCTTTTTCTTTTTCTGTTTGCCAGCTGAACCTGAGTTATAAAGCAGTGTCCAGTAGCAGAGAGAAAAATTGTTGCCTTGGTAGCAAGTCTGAATCAATCGGTTGCGCAAACTCTCCAGAGACAATCTAATTTGTGCACCCGATAGAGACCAGAACAGGTGGCTAAATTAGTGTGTCGGACAGCTGAGAAATATGGTACATATGTATGGAGGCACTCTAATAGTTATCCTTGACACTGACAAAATTAGTGAGTTGCCTTATATTTACATCTAGGTAGCTTGAGAATTAAACATACAGGTTTGTTAAATGGTAAATAAAGGAATTACACCTTAAAATATCACATAGGAAATTTAAGAGACATTCAACTTCACCAAAACACAGATAAAAGTCAGCATTTGTGTGTGTGCATAGTAGTAGTAGTAGTAGTAGCAGCAGCAGCAGCAGCAGCAATATATATGTGTGAGAGATATCACTATAAAATAAAATGTGGGTGAAACAAGCAATAGGACTGCTGCTCCATTACAATCACAGCTGAGAAAACATTGTACTGTAAAGTGTACTGGGAGGTCACTCATTTTGTTCTTGTAGGAATCAGCAAGTGTTGTTAGCAATGTTAATACTACTGTAAGAACACCTCTGGAAACTATGCAGGTTTGGAAGAACATTTGCAGCTTGGGACATACTCTGTGCAAAAATTGCATGCACTCTGTCTACCTGGAAGAAAGCATTTTATTCAAATAAAATGCTTTTTCTTTCAAAATGCTATTTTCTGTACAAAAATGTGTGAATTTTGTATAGAACCAGTCTTAAACTGCAGAGATTCTTTTCATCTCAGAATTCCCAACAGGATTTCTTAGTACTCTGGAAACATCCTTTCCAACAGATGTTTTGTAATATTTTTGAATATTTTTCCTATCCTTAGTGTTGGTGCACATCTCTGTAACTCATGTCCAAAATACAGTGAGGGCAGGGCCGTAGTCAGGATTTTGATTCGTAAGGGGGAGGGCTGAGTTTGATTTGGGGGGTGAGTAAGAGAGGGTCTACCCTAGCAAACCTTTTGTATTGTTATCCCAATACCCCCATGCATATGGGATATATTGAGCATGGTGATCAGATCATGATATGAATAAACATAATAGTTTAAATAATGTACCAGTAAGGCCTTCTCGAGGACCACTCTGAGAATTTCGCTACATACCTGATTGAGGGAGAAGTGAAGGCCTGTGCATAAATAACTGCATGCCCATGTTCCATGAGCATGGACATGCTTGTCATCTTAGTGTTGATTTTGTCCATTTTTCTGACTTTAAGATACGGTGAGAGTTGCACTTGAACATGTGGTTAGCAGGTAGGTAAAGGTTTTCTCCAGACATTAAGTCCAGTAGTGTCCAACTCTGGCGGTTGGTGCTCATCTTCATTTCTAAGCCAAAGAGCCGGCGTTGTCTGTAGACACCTCCAAAATCTTGTGGCTGGCATGACTATATGGAGTGCTGTTACCTTTCTGCCAAAGTTGTGCCTATTATTCTAATCATATTTGCATGTTTTCAAACTGCTAGGTTGGCAATACCTGGGGCTAACAACAGGAGCTCATGCCGCTCCCTGGATTCAAACCTGCAACTTTTTGGTCAACAAGTTCAGCAGCTCAGTGGGTAAACCCACTGCGCTACCAGGGGCTCCAGTGGGTTAACACATAATCAATATTCAATTTAGAGCAATATATAAGTCCTTAACACATTTTAATGCACTTTGATACTTACTTAACCTTTCAGGGCTCACTTACAAATTGAGCCCACTTTTTGAGCCCTGCTTTTATCTCTAATCATTACAAATTCATGCTTTGGAGAAGATACTATTTTGTATTACAAACTCAGAATTCCCAACCCTGACCAAGATGACTGTGAGTCTCTGGGATTTCTAGTCCCAAACCTCTTCCCAGGCTGTGTTGAAAACATTATAATAACACATTAATAATGAACACTGAATGTGTTTATATTTTATTATCAGTGTGCGTTGCGGGATTAAAGGCAATAAGTATTTGAACGGAATTTAAATATGCCAAATAAGGAGGAAGGAATCCTATATCTTAAAGGGGCCTCACAGCATAATGATTTCCTATCAGCCCAGTGAAATAACAACACATCTCTGGAAACAAGGGTGTAGGTCAATTCATTGTCCAATACACCAAGGAACTCATCACAATCTAGTAAAGTTGTTTTAACACTGGCATGATATTTCAAAAAGATCACGTCAATCATTGTACATTCTGCTAGTTTCTCTACTAACTAATGCCCAGGGCATAGTTTATTTTGTCTTCTGTTTTGTCAGCTTTTGGTGATGATACTACTTGTGATTTCTAAATTAAGGCCAGATTTAACAGCATTCCCTGCCTGAAAAAAATGTAATCTTTAAAAGTGGAAATGTAACGTGCTTCTGAAGAAGGGTGAACATCCCCCACACATTCAGAAATATTCTCTGTCCAAAGAATTGTCTTCCCGCCTGGATTGAGTTACAGTTTGTTAGATTTAATCCACTTAATCACTGACTACATGCATATGTTCAGTGTTACCTGAATTAAATAGAAAAGAGCCTGAAAATAAAGATTCCTGGATATTAATGACACCAAATCTTCAAGTTAGTTCCATTATTCAGTGGCCTCATGGAGTTGTCAGGTAGCATGGAAGACTATCTTCTGAAAATGATATGGCAAGATGAGTGGTACCATCTGAGTGAGGGGTCTCTCATACCCAAACCAGACAGATCAGCCAGAAAGGATAGGATGATTGATGGTACAGGAAAGTGCTGAGATGTCAAGAAGAATTTTCAGGGTGATACCTTCATTATTTTTCATACTTCTCAGATCATCCATCAGACAAGCCAAGGTAGGTTCAGTTCTAAACCAAAGTCTGAAACCAATCTGGAATATATTGAGAATAATCAATATTGTGTAGGAATGTTTGAAACTGGAAATCACAATTTGTCCAAAATTTGCAAATAGCAATTCATTAACATAATGATCAAAGAAGGACTCCTCACAATGAACTCCTTCAAAGTAGAAGGAATCACTACTGGTAATGATTCCAATGCTGTTCCTGAATAGCTGCATTATGAACTGGCAAGGTTTGGTTGTTATTATTGTATCTCAATTGACAATCTTTACATCTTAATTATTTTGTATTTTAGCTATGTCCTCAGCTCGTTAGATTACCATAAGGATTTATATATTGTGAAGTACAGACTGATTTATATCTCTCATTCTGATGACATCTGAACATTATTAATATTGAACTAGCATGCAGAAATGTGTCCACGTAGACTGCTTATCTGCTCCTTACTATAGCTACTCCCTATGGGTCTATTGACCAAAATTACACAGCACCTTAAATTTAATATTCTTCTTTGATATGTGATTTAGCAACAAGAAAAAATTGGGCTGAGGAGGAGGATAGTGCTCCTCAATTGATATTATGGGGAACTCAGTGGCAGGAACACGTGATTATAGTATCCATATGAAAACCAAAGAACCTCATATTTGTGTTATGCAATGCCTTTGTAAGAGAACTAGAGGTGAAGAAAGTCTTGTTTATTCTTGCAGAAGAATCCAATCTTAAAGCTTGTCCTGAATTGAACTATTTTAATATATGCATGAGTAGCTTTGTGTTTCTATGCTACCCCATGGAAAAAGTCCCCCACAGAACATTTACATGTAGGGCTGGCCTAAGCTATTTTGCTTTATGAAGCAAAGCAACAAAGAGCGACCTCTTCTATGTAAACCAAGGTAAAAGTGCATAATATATAAAACAAACAAACAAAAATACGTTTAGTTAGTTTGGCTGATGAGGCAGAAAACACTAGTACCTTTCCCTATTCCAGGCTGTTAAATTGTAACTGCATCAAATAAAATGATTAGCATTTTTTTGTCCTTTCCTGCTATTTCAAATCAGACATTTGAGGTGGTCACCACCTCACTGCCTAATGGTAGGGTTGGCCCTCTCTGTAAGATTAAGATGGGGAATTGTGGTTTTCATATGCTGTAAGGTTATATTTCCTGTCAACTCTGAGAATTAGAGAGAAACAGAAAGCAATGTATGCTATACCTAATGTATACACAACAACAGTGGTAAAGGACAACAGTCTATATATCATTCAATTCATTTATAGTAAATAGAAAAATATCTTGGTATTTAAAAAGCCATAACATCTATAATGTGAACTCAACGTTGATAGTATAATAAGCATATAAGACAGGTTACATATATCAAACACACCCTGCGCACGTTCCCTCTAATAAACGGAGTCAATACATATATCAATACAATGGCAAAGAAAGGACACATTCCCAATAAAGCATAGATATCTCAGTCGCATGTATTAGGAGCTGCATGCACTCTCTGAGTCCTCAGTCTCGTGTTTGTTTGAGTTCAAGTAGTTTCATTAGGAATCCAAGCCGCAAAGGCGGGGGAGAGGGGGAGAGAGAAAGCTCCGTAGCACTATGGTAAAGCGAGCCCTCTGGAGAGGGGGGTGGAGCCCCGTGTGCAGGAAGAACTCCCCTGTATCGTCAAGAAGGGAGTTCTGTGGGTGTTCGAAAGGAGCCCAAAGGCTACAATCATTTGTAATCCTTCCAAATGGAGATAAATGCAAGTAGACCCATCAAAGATGTAGCATTCTTGGCTTCATGCGGGGGGACGGGGGGACGGTACAGATATACCGGCCAGGACCGTTTCACCTCCAAAGAGGCTTTTTCAAGCGGCAGCTCAGAATCAGCCAAAGGATATGCCCGGTTGCAGTTCTACAGTGATAAACATTAAAATACACTTAGAAAATATTAAGAAACCACAAGGTTAGCAGTAAAGTAAGACCATTGCAAGGCCCATAATTCAAAAGTACATACCATTTCTTATATTAACAATTGCCGTGGCTGGGGATTTTGACCCAAAGGTGGGACATACTGGGAGAGAACGGTTTAAGTAATGCAGGTAATGGAATTGATTGGCTCATTATCTTAACAACATGGATAGGGAAAGCCCATCATTGAGATCAGATGGGACCTCACTGGCTATTAAAGAAATCCAGCGTGCTTCGGCCCTCAGTAAGGCATCCTGTCTACTACCTTGGGATGGAGTTTTAACCCTTTCCAGGCCCATGAAGCCAAATGAATCAGGTGTATGTTGCTCCTCCAGAAAATGACGGTACAGTTCTGTGCTGTTGTTCTTGTTCCGAATTTTTGATTTATGTTCCGTCATTCTCACACGGAGGGGGCGTCCCTTACTTCCAATATAGACCCGCCCACAATCACAGATGAGTGAATACACCACGAAATCTGTGGCACAAGTTGTGAAGTCCCGGATTTTAAATGATCTGTTCTTTTTGGGGCTGTAAATGGTCTTATCTTGTCTCACTTGTTTGCAGCATATGCAATGTCCACAGGGATGGCATCCTGGAGATAGAACACTCCACAGAGTATGTTGAGAGAATCTGGAGTGTACCAACATGTCTTTAATGTTGCTGGTGTGTCTGTACGCAGGAATGGGATATTCATTGAGTGTTGTAGGATGCTAAAGGGATAGTCCAGTGACAGATGGGCATGTTGGCAACGAGCAGCAGGGGTATGAAATAAAGGGGGAAAATTCAAATATCGTATCAAACATAGATATTCCCACATCAGCAACAACACATCAGCAGTTGCTGATGTTGTTGCTGATGTGAGAATATATATGATTGATACGATATTTGAATTTATTTCCTTTATTTCAAATCCCTGCTGCTTGTTGTAGTTTGCTAAGGTGACACCCTCTGCTTGTTGTTTAGATGGGCATGCTGCTCATCACGCGACATCACTGGATGTCCTATTGAAGCCCCGCCCCCAACTGGAGTGGAAACATTATGGCATGCTTCCCACCTAACATGGGAAGGCTCCTGTGTTGTGCTGACTCCAGTGGAGACAGCACACTTCAACACTGCTTCGGCGATACTTCTCCCATGTGATGGGGAAAGTGTTGCTGGTGAAAGGTTGACGAAATGGTATGGGGGGTTGTCCGTGTGATGAGGTCATAGGAGGGAAGTACGGGAATGCTTAGTTTTGTTTTTATCGGGAAGAGGCTCAGAGGAAGCATAGCAATAAGCTTGACAGCAGAGTCTCTTTATAATCCCTTGCACATACAGACATTTGCACATTTATTGAGCTTCTTGATGCGTATTTTTACATAATTGGTCATCTACATGGAATGGACTGACAAAACATAAAATGATAATAAAAAGCACAGTACATTGTGTGCATACGCAACCTGTTTTTATTTCTGCAGAGAAAATAAATCACTCCACAGGTCTGAGGATTTCCATCTGTTAAATCTTCAAGGAAGAACTGCATCAAAGGAAGTGGATTTATATCTATGAAAGGTCATGCAAAAATAAAAAAGAAATCAGTTTACTATTAAAGCAGTGTTTCCCAACCAGTGTGCCGTGGCACACTAGTGTGCCGTGAGCGATCATCAGGTGTGCCGTGGGAAATTGGAACCTCCAATACCCTTTCTTCCCCCTCTTGCCATACACTTTTTCTTCTCCACTTGGGCTCCCTTCTTCCCAGCCTCGCTCTGCTTGCTTTGCCTCGCTTTGCTCACGCTGCCGCTTCTGGGGGAGGGAGGGAGGGAGGAAGACGTGACCTGTGCAGTCGCTACTGCGCAGACTCGCCCCACCTCTTCCTCCCTCCCCTCCACAGTGCTCTCTGGATATAGGTGAACTACAACTCCAAAACTCAAGGTCAATGCCCACCAAACTCTTATAGTATTTTCTCTTGGTTATGATAGTTCTGTGTGGGAAGTTTGATTCCATTCCATCATTGGTGGAGTTCAGAATGCTCTTTTATTGCGGGTGAACTATAACTCCCAGCTGTTGAGCAAGACCTTCATGTGTGTCTTTCTGCCATTCCTGCCAGGATATCTATGTTGTGTTCATCGAAACAGGCCCAGGTTTCACACTGAGTGTATAAATACATTTAAAAACATATTAACTATATGTATTACTGTGTTAGAGTGTCATTTTGTGTCATTTTGGTTGGTGGTGTGCCCCAGTATTTTGTAAATGTAAAAAATGTGCTGCGGCTCAAAAAAGGTTGAAAAACACTGTATTAAAGGTCTCTCCCATTTTCTTTTCTCTTCCCCCTTCCTTTCTGCTTTTTATCTGTTAAGCTGTCGTGATTGCATTTAGGGCCCTGTGCTCTCTCCCTTTTTTTAGGAAGCACTATGTATGTTAACCTGTCAACCATGCTTTCTTCTGCTGAATATTGTTGCCAAGGAAACCATATCCGTTATATGTATTCAAAGTAACAGTTATTTCCAACTCTGTCTCTGGGAATTGTGGCTTAGATACAGCATTCTAAAATACTGGATAATATTTCAGCTGGTGAAGGGCTTCCTTTAACCAGAGGTACATGACTTCAATAGACCAGCTGGATTTATGTTGTGCTTCTAGCTTAGATGATCATGTTGCTCTTAACAGCAGTAGTTCGGCTCTTGCAATATGGCTGTGTGATATGTTTTGGTGTGAAGAAAAAAATACACTGTTCTCTTGGTGCTGAGGGATTCAACTATATTTTTGTTTTACCACCACACTGTCATAAAAAAAAACCCCAATTTGCTTTATGGCTGAAAATGGCTATCATTCAGTTATAGAAGATGCATTTAGAATGATACTGCCATAGGTCGCAAGACCTGAGCAGGGCTGTGGAGGATAGGAGTCAAAAATGGCCTTCTGAATGTACCCGTCCCTGCTTTGATTTTGTTAAAACCAAGGAGGCACCTTTATTTATTTTATTTAGAGGATTTGTATCCCGCCCCTCTCTAGTCCAGAAGGGGGACTCAGGATGGCTTACATTGGCAATAATTCAATGCCCCACACTACAATCAATAAAAAGCAGTTACATAGTAAATACCAACATTCAACAGATTAAAAACCATTTAAAGTGTAAAAAATCCGAGCTCTAAAGTCACCAATTAAGCCAATCCACAGTCCATTTCTATATCTTGTTATCCGTTTACTGATCACCTGTTATCCTACTGTCTAACCAAATGCCTGGTCCCACAGCCATTTTTTAAGTTTTTTTCTAAAGGAAAGGAGGGAGGAAGTTGACCTAATTTCGCTGGGGAGCGAGTTCCACAGGCGAGGGGCCACCACTGAGAAGACCCTGTCTCCTTTCCTCACCAAACGTACTTGCAAAGAAGGTGGGATCAAGAGCAGGGCCTCCCCAGAAGAACGTAAAATTTGAGGTGGGACATAAGGAGAGATACGTTCAGACAAGTAAGCTGGGCCAGAACCGTATAGGGCTTTAAAGGTCAAAACCAGCACTTTGAATTGTGCTCAGAGTTGGACAGGCAGCCAGTGGAGCTGACATAACAGGGGGTGGTATGCTCCCTGTATGACACCACACTGGCTGCCACCCGTTGGACTAATTGAAGTTTCCGAACAGTCTTCAAACGCAGCCCCACATAGAGTGCATTGCAGTAATCTATTTGGGATGTAACAAGAGCATGGACCACTGTGGCTAGATCAGACTTCCCAAGGTATGGGCGCAGCTGGTGCACAAGTTTTAATTGTGCAAATATATTTTGATTTATTAAATGCAGTATATTAATCCCATGTTTTCTTCCAGCAATGAGGTTGAGCAGGATCATTGTAAGGCAGCAACGTTTTGGATAAAAAAATGCTATATGCTGCTTAAGTATGTAACCAGGTGAGCTTTACTGGAGCATCTTTATGCGAGCAGTGATGCTGACTGATTCTCCTTCTACAGTTGCTGTTAAAATTAAAAGAGACAGAAACTACCAGGTACATGGAGAGAATGTTTCTGAATGTCATCTTTTCTCCCTGATGGTTGGAAACTGAAATGACATATATAGCCATGTGTGAATTGTAAGACTTATCAGTGATGATAGAGGAAACTCCTTCCCTTCCTGCACATAGTGCAGATGAATGTTAACAACCTGCTTTTTACAGGTTTAGAAAATGAGGAGAGAAGTTTGTACGTTGTTGATGAAAGGCATATCAGCAAGCAGGGAAGAATGGCTTTTTTTTTGCTCTGTACCATATGCAAGCGAAATGAGGAAGGATACCTCAGGGAGAGAAAAAAGGCTGGTGTATGATCATGTTGATTTTTCATGTCAAAAAAGGGATCCTCTTCCATTAATCCATCACAGTCACTTCTGGCTAATTTTTTAAGGTCCCAAAGCCATCTGTTCTGCTTCACTGAATTGTGTCTCAGAGGAGGAGGAAAATCCCAGGAGATGCTCCTTTCTCGTGAGCTCACATGTCATGTTGAAATGACCTCATCTTTTGCACAGTTCATTGTGGGGGCGGGGAAGCATCTGTCCCACCCTTTGATTTTGCTTTTCAGCACGACTCGGGAGGCTTAATCTGCCCCAAAGAAGCAACTCTTTTTCCTTGTGTTGAGAAACTATGACCTTACCAGAAGCAACCATCTAAGAATGTAGGAAATCCCATTCATCTATGTTTGGAAGCTATTTATGTATGTTAATGAATCTACCTATATAGAGAATATATAAAATGTGTATTCTATATCCAGATAGAGAGGACCAAAGCAACTGAAAGCATGCAGTAGTAAAAGTCAATCAACCAACCAACCAGGAACCACAGTAAATAATGATGAGACTTTTTTGGGGAATAAAACATATACATCTAAATCAGGAGGGAAAACAATTGAAAAACAAGATTAAAGGAGAAAAAAGTTAAACAAAAGAGAAACCTCAAGAAGTAAGACAAGCATCTTACCTGAGTAAGAAGTTTAGAAGCTCATGGTACATGCAGAAGATGCTCATTAAATGATATCAGACAGCAGACAAATTCTTGTGGAGGGAAGCAAAACTAAAGTGGTGGTAGTGGTGGTGATGGTAGTGGAAGTGGTGGGGCAAACTGATGTTGGAGCAACTGGAACAATAAATCTCATCTCTGAAACTGAGGGTTGTTCCCAAGCCACCTATGAACTGGAAGGCTGACCAGAAGGTGTAAGTTCCAGATGGAACTCGTGCCATCACACAGTTAGCCCCCTTCCGGAGGGCCTGCAAGACGTTCCTTTTTAGGCAGGCTTTCAATCTAGGCGCCTCATGATAATCCTGTCCATACCCTTGTGCTTTAATATATCCAAACTGTTTTAATGTGTATTTTATTGTTTTTATGTAAATTGCCCTGAGCCTGCAGGGAGGAGCGGTGTGACGACTTGGGCTATAAAACTTTGAGGCTCTAACCATTAGGAACGCTGCCACCAACCTAAAAATTGTTTTTAGGATTTCTTTTAAAATAATAATTAAGCTAGGCTCCTAAACTGAAGGTAAACTAAGAGGATTACTGAGGTAAAATTATTCCCCTTTGACTGGAAATGTGGGAAGGCTGGAACTGGCACACTCTGATGTAATGAGGCACACTGAAAGCTTTCTTGTAAAGTTAACAAATACAATTTTTATTAACTTAACAGGCAGATCTTAAAGCACAAATGTGTAACGGTTCTACAGAAAGGTACTAGAGCGTGTTGGTTACTGAAGATTGCTTTCTTCATTTCGTTACAAAACTAGACAGTTCAAAACTTGTCTCTCTAAAATCCCTCACTCTAATATTAAAACTAGATGTGAGTAGTCTTCAACTAACTAACCTAGTTAGTTCCCTGAGCTAACACTCAGTCTTCCAGAAGCACCCTAGCTACTGACTCTTTCCTAGAGTTTTCCTATAGCTGGCTTCTCCAGAGATGTGTGCTAATCTCTAAGCCCTAGAGCAGGGGTGCTCACACTTTTTCAGCATGGGAGCTACTGATTAAAAAACCAAGTCCCAAAGATCACCTACCCAGAAATGTAAAACATATAACTATTTTCTTATTCATTTATTTATATTATTCATTTTTATGTACCGCTCCTTCCAGCAGGCTCGGGGCAGTTTACATAAAATGAAGTTATAAAACATCAACATTTCAATTTAATAACAACAATATAAAACAGAGCATAAAAATACATCCAACCACCCCATTTCTCCCACACTGCCATATTACCACACATATTATCAGCCAGAAAGTAAGAAGAGAGGCTTTTGAACTGCAAGGCCATTTAATACTCAGCAAGGTAAACAAAGGGACATGCATAAATACATCCAACCACCCCATTTCTCCCACACTGTCATATTACCACACATATTATCAGCCAGAAAGTAAGAAGGGAAGCCTTTGAACTGCAAAGCCATTTAATACTCAGCAAGGTAAACAAAGGGACATGCATAAATACATCCAACCACCCCAATTCTCCCACACTGTCATATTACCACACATATTATCAGCCAGAAAGTAAGAAGAGAGGCTGTTGAACTGCAAGGCCATTTAACACTCAGCAAGATAAACAAAGGGGCATGCAAAAATACATCCAACCACCCCATTTCTCCCACATTTCCATATTCCCCAACATATATTTCTCAAGGAACAAAGCAAGCAGAGAGGCTTTGGAGCTAAAAGGCAATTTTTAAACATTAAAAATAAACAAAGAGACATGCCACAGAACAATCAAGCACCCACCCCAAAGTAAAAAGACCGACCTTTGAGATGCGGTAAGGAAATGACCCCAAAGCGTCCTTCTTCTCCTCCATCGTTGCTCCTATTTCCACGCCGCCAGCATGCGTGCCGCCTCCAGGAGCTCACGAGAAGTCCGAGAAGCAGAACGGCGCTTTCGGCGCATGCGCCGGGGCCAGCCATGCATCGGGTCATCCAAGCCCGCCCCTTTGGTCTCCTACAACTCTGAGTGGCTGGAGAAGGACAGAGGGAGGAGGAGGAATCCAAAAGAGGGGGCCCATTCTGCCTCTTGGACTCTGGAGCTTTTGGAGGCGGCGCACGAGCAGGGAGTGGGGAGAAGCAATGATGGAGGACTTCTTTGCAGCGTGCAGGGGCATGTGAAGAGGACCAACAGCCAAAAACCTGGTCAGGGGTCTGAAGATCACCAGGATGAGGCCTGAAGATCACCCTGGTGATCCCGATCACCATACTGAGCACCCCTGCCCTAGAGATTCCAAAAGCCTGTGACTGACTACCTGTCAGCTCCACACAGAACATTTCCTGTCAGTTTACAAGACAACTGTCTTCTCTGACTGCTCACACTCAGCTCTGTCAAGAGACTGCTTTCTCTCTCAGCTCTGACAACTGACTGCTGATTAAGCTACAGTTTTTCCCTCTCAAGTAGCTTGGCTCCTCCCCTCAGCTCTGAACCATGCCCAGGCAGCTCTCTCTCTCTCACTCCCTGAGAAGGATCCAAGCCACTCCCTCTTTCCTGGCTATCCTGTTTTCCATGGATGCCAAACTGCTATGCTGGTCTGGGCCTAGCATAAAATGGGTGAGTCCTCACAAGCGGTATATAAAAGTGAATAATAAATAAAAATAAAATAGATAAAGCCCTCAAACCAAATGGCCCTTGTGAGTACAAAGACCCAGAGATTAGCCCCAAGGAAAGGAAAGTTCTCCATCCTCTGATCACATGATAGTCAGGGCAGTTCCAGATTCCCATCCTTCACCCAATGGTGAAGGTGTGCAATGTATTCCTATATCTTCTATAAGACCCACAAGCAAAAGCCTTCGCAAATTGTCATGCCCTCTGTGACAGTGTAGGTTAGGTATAAACAATCCTGGAAAGGGGGTACCTGGCTTCAAAGCAACTAGTGAAAGGAAGTGGGAAATCCAAAGAGGAAGAGAGGGGGACAGAAGAGCCTTTAAATAGGCCCAGCTTTGCCCCATCTCTCTTGTGTCCCATCACAAGATGCCAGGATTGTCATTATACTACCATCCTACCATTGGAGGCCAGCAGAAAGACACCCCCTGCCCACCTAAGACTAAGGGTGGAAAAAATAGAAAACTCTCAATGGATAAGCACTGAAGCTCTAGAAGTGGCGGATCAGTCCGACAGTTTCAATGTGTTTCAGGTTTAATGTTGGTTTTTTAAATCTCAATTTCTTTTCATTCTAAATGTCAAAATGTGGAAATATTTTCACATGAAAAACTATCATTCTTGCCTAGTCACAAACAAATAGTACATGATGTTGTCTTCAGACATGTATGATAACATGAAAAACATCAAAGCAAGTTGTGAAAAACCTTTATGTGATGGAGCAAATCTGAAGTCATTTTGGATTTAGAAGGTAATACTCCTAGTAAAACATCATACTATTTTACAAAGATTTTTTTTTAAAAAAGGATTAATTTTGTCCTACCTTTATGTGGTGAGAGGGGAGGCAAGAAAGAATGGAGAAATGGAGAACAAAAGTAAGAAATTTCAGAACAATGACCTATTACTTTGAAGCAAGTTTTTAGAAGTTAAAGATGGATGGAAGAGGAAGACAATTCAAAATTTTAACAGTGTGAAACCCCAGAGGCATCGCAGGTGCTCACTCTGATCAGTTTAGAGCAGTGGTTCCCAAAATGGTCGATACTGCCCCCCTGGTGGGCGGTGGGGCGATCCAAGAAGGCGCTGGGAGACTCAGGAGAATTTGGGGGGTGCTGAACCCCTGTAAGGGGGCGGTGGCGTGAGCCAGGCTTGCTTGCCACTTGCAGGTTCATGTGCTTGCGAGGACGTCCCCGTTGGAAGAAAGAGGTGATATACAGCACTGCGCCGTGTGCGGGGTTGATGGGAGGAAGGAGGCATGTGCTGCGGTTTCCACGGCAACGCCTGCTTGGGGATTCCAACTCGCAGGGACACAGTCGCAAGCCGTGGAAACCGCAGCGCGCCTCCTTCTTCTCGTCAACCCTGACCATGGCGCAGTCCTGTGTATTGCCTCTTTCTTCCAATAGGGACGTCCTCGCAAGCGCACCTTGCTGGGTCCGGCGCGGGGTGGGGCAAGCGGGAGGTGCTTTTCAAGGTGGGCCTCGCTTGTCCAGTGCCGGCCCCTTCTTTTTCAATGCCATAAAACAGCATGCAATTAAAATAACATTTAAATTAAAATTAAAACACATTAAAACATTTAATTTCACAAAAAGGTAGAAACATTAATACATATATATTTCTGTTTAATTGCTATTACATTTTTTAAAAAATAATTTCCAGGGGGGCGGTGAGTAATTTTTTTTCTGGAAAGGGGGCGGCAGGCCAAAAAAGTTTGGGAACCACTGGTTTAGAGTCACAACCGACTATAAATAAAAAGGAAGTACTACAGTATATTTTAGAGCAGCAAACTATATTATTTTTGAATAGCTGTAGTATTATTTAAAGTCACGATAAAGTCGCAATTGTTTATAAATTGACATTTAAGTGGTTGTGCTACTTTAAAAAATGCAACCAGCCTTAGGTACATTTAATATAGCACAACCCCCTTGTTTATAACCTCATTTCATGGGGTTGGGAGGTGGCAGAAAAGCCTATGGGAGTCACCAGATTGTGTCTATAATTAGCCATCCAAGGTTTTCTTTATTCCTTCCTATTTTGCTTTTGCCAGAAGCAGTCCAAAGCAGAAGGCATACGCTCATTTTAATCAGAGTAGGACAAAGAAAAATATGCTGAAATGGAAATTTGACAATGCTGAAGATGCATGAAAATCTTGGTATTGTTTTTTCCACTCTGATTTCAAACGTTCAGTTACATAAATTGATCATTCAGCATATTATTACTTGTTTCTGAATGAGTGAACAGTCTCAGTTGAAAAAGATGGCTTTTCAGATGGTGCAATACAGTTGTCCCACCATGTCCACAGATTATGCATCAATGGAAACCAGCACCCATGTTTTGAACATACCCCTCTCAAATTCCCAAATAGGAAACCTTGATTTTGACATTTTATATATGGGGTGGCATTTTACCCCGGAATTGTATAAAGTGGAATGTGAGCATCTGGATTTTTGTATCCACGCTAGGTCCTGCAACTAAATCCCAGAGGATACAAAGGAACCGGTATACTTCGATCTGTGGTTCTTATAGGGATGTATGGGTCAGTGCACATCCTGTCTGTGTTAGCTTTACAAATTTTCAAGTATATGTCTGTTCTGTTCAACTTCCACATAATTTTATATATTTTTTAAAATATAAAATACCACAACAGCTATTGTCAGGTGAAGGACTACCCCCTGCAATGTCACTCCATCAGGTCTTTATGATGTCACTGGCTTGAGTGACATGGAGAAAGAAAGGTGACATCTATTAGTGCAGTGTTTTTCAACCTTTTTTGAGCCGCGGCACATTTTTTACATTTACAAAATCCTGGGGCACACCACCAACCAAAATGACACAAAATGACACTCTAACACAGGAATACATATAGTTAATATGTTTTAAAATATATTTATACGCTCAGTGTGAAACCTGGGCCTGTTTCGATGAACACAACATAGATATCCTGGCAGGAATGGCAGAAAGACATACACGAAGGTCTTGCTCAACAGCTGTCAGTCTCTCTCTGTGTTTTGCTTTTCTGCCTGTGCTCTCTCTCTCTCTCTCTCTCTCTCTCTCTCTGTGTGTGTGTGTGTATATATATATATATATATATATATATATGTGTGTGTGTGTGTGTGTGTGTGTGTGTGTGTGTTCATTTGTGGGATTAACATAACTCAAAAACCACTAGACAAATTGCTGCCAAATTTGGCCACAAAACATACTAATACTTACCCAAAGAGGGACCATCAGTCAAAAAAATGATTTTGTCATTTGGGAGTTGTAGTTCCTGGGAGTTATAGTTCACCCGCAATCAAAGAGCATTCTGAACTCCACCAATGATGGAATGGAATCAAACTTCCCATAAAGAACTCCCATAACCAAGAGAAAATACGATAAGAGTTTGGTGGGCATTGACCTTGAGTTTTGGAGTTGTAGTTCACCTATATCCAGAGAGCACTGTGGACTCAAACAATATTGGATCAGGACCAAACTTGGCATGAATACTGAATATGCCCAAATGTGGGGAAATAGATCTTGACACTTGGGAGTTACAGTTTCTGGGATTTATAGTTCCTCCCTCTTCCACTTCGCACCCTTTCTTCCCCCTCCTGCTGAACACTTACTTTTTCTTCTCCACTCGGACCCCTTCTTCCCAGCCTCTTCTGCCGCCATTTTGATCCGAGGGGGCAGCATGAGCATGTTCAGCAGAGGAAAGGGAGGGAGGAAGACGTGGGGTGAGTCTGCGCAGTACCGCCCGCACGTGTCACATCTCCGCCCCTCCCCTCCTGAACATAACATGCTCATGCTGCCCCCTCAGATCAAAATGGTAGCAGAAGAGGCTGGGAAGAAGGGAGCCTGAGTGGAGAAGAAAAAGTGTTCAGCAGGAGGGGGAAGAAAGGGTATTGGAGGTTCCAATTTCCCACAGGACACCTAATGATCGCTCACGGCACACTGGTTGGGTTGGGAAAGATCCACAAAGAGAGCCATGTAGTTATAAAAACATTTTTGGGTAGGGGAGAAGGAAGGAAGGAAGGAAGGAAGGAAGGGAGGGAAGAAAGACAGAAGGGAGGGAAGGGGGAAGAAACAAAAAGGAGAGAAGGAAGGACGAGCAAGGAAAGGGAGAATGCTATGAGGAGAGGGAAAGGGCAAGAAGGGGAAAGCAGGGGGGCAGCGGTCCCTCTGACAACTGGGCACACATATTTTGATCTGGTAACATCATCAAAAAATCTAGCTGCAGAACCTAAAGGATGGCTGGGCTTTGATCAGCATGCTAATTATAGGAAAGTTCATTTTTAATTTTCCCGGTGTGTTTCAAAATTGTCTTTTGATCTTTATATAATTTTGCTTGTATTACATTTTAATTTCATTTAGCATTATTTGATTGTAATATATAGACAAATGAACAAATTAAATTAGTCTGGGAAATATAAATTAGGCTGAGTCACTTAAAAATTCAGACAAAAGTAGATCCTCCTGCATCTCTAACACTTGCATCTGTGATGGTTTGTTCACACATCCAAATGTTGAATATGCAAGTGTGAACTCTCTGTTGGCTACTGTTGAAGGACTGGCCCTTAGAATAGCCTTGTTATCAAGCTATAAATCTTTTAAAAATATTTTATCATGAATGATAAAAAGGCAAGGACAAATTCTCATCAATTGCAAGAAGGAATTGTCCAGGTTGTTTATCTATCTGTGAAACCTGGGCCTGTTTCTATGAACACAACATAGATATCCTGGCAGGAATGGAAGAAAGACACAAACTTCCCACACAGAACTCCCATAACCAAGAGAAAATACTATAAGAGTTTGGTGGGCATTGACCTTGAGTTTTGGAGTTGTAGTTCACCTATATCCAGAGAGCACTGTGGACTGAAACAATGTTGGATCAGGACCAAACTTGGCATGAATACTCAATATGCCCAAATGTGAACACAGATCTAGTTTGGGGAAAATAGACCTTGACATTTGGGAGTTACAGTTTCTGGGATTTATAGTTAACACACAATCAAAGAGCATCCTGAACTCTTGCAACAATGGAATTGAACCAAACTTGGCATATCGAACTCTCATTACCAACAGAAAGTACTGAAAGGGTTTGCTTGGGAATTGACCTTGAGTTTGGAAGTTGTAGTTCACCTACACCCAGAGAGCACTGTGGACTCAAACTATGTCATGGTATGTTATGTTGTTGTTTGTTTTCTATCCAGAATCACAATGCTGGAAGGAGGCTCACCACTTTAAGGTCGCTAAAACAGGCATGGGAAAACTTCAGTCCTCTGAGTGCTTTGGACTTCAATTCCCACCATTCCTAACAGCCTGAGGCCCTTTCCTGCTTAAATGGCTGAGGGGAAAAAAGGAAAAGGGCCTGAGGCTGCTAGGAATGGTGGGAGTTGGAGTCCAAAACACCTGGAAGGTCCAAGTTTGCCAATGCCAGCTTTCGACAGAGACCTCTTCCTCCCCCTTCCCCTTCACACCCTTTCTTCCCCCTCCTGCTGAACACTTGCTTTTTCTTCTACACTGCCATTTCTGCCAGCATTTTGATCCGAGGGGCAGCCTGAGTGTGTTCAGGAGGGGAGGGGGGGAGAAAGGTGTGACCCCTGCGGGCGCTACTGCGCAAACTCGCTCCAGAGCAAAGCGAGGCAAAGCGAGCAGAGCGAGGCTGGGAAGAAGGGAGCCCGAGTGGAGAAGAAAAAGTGTTCGGCAGGAGGGGGAAGAAAGAGTATTGGAGGTTCCAATTTCCCACGGCACACCTGATGATCACTCATGGCACACTAGTGTGCCACGGCACACTAGTTGGAATACACTCCCCTAGTGGTTGTTTTAGACATTTATGTGGATCTGTTGTGCGGTATTTACAATGGACTGTGAAGAAGATGCTTCAGTGTACTTCAGAAAAAGGGAAATCAGCCTGTTTAGCAAATGTTGATTTGTTATCAGTAAATGTTTGATTTTTGTACTTATTTATTATTTATTATTTATTTATTTATTTATTTGCTATGCTTCTATACCGCCTCTCTCAGCCCGAAGGCGATTTGAGGCAGTGAACAAGCGGCAGCAAGTGCCGACATACAACACATCATAATAAGATAAAAACAATCATATAAAACCATATAAATCAACAATTAAAACTACAAAATTCAAATCTCAGCTTCACAATCTTAAAATCGGTTTCCGTTTTGTCGTCATACTAATCCTTTTATCTCGATTAATTAAAGTTTGTCTGCGAATGCTTGCTCGAACAGCCAAGTCTTGACTTCCTTATGAAATGTCAGGAGGGAGAGGGCTGATCTGATGTCACTAGGAAGGGAGTTCCAAAGCCGAGGAGCCACCACTGAGAAGGCCCTGTCTCTTGTCCCAGCCAGACGCACCTAAGAAGCAATGAAATAAACAGCCTGGCTATATATACAGACCAAAATTCAAAAAGGTGCCATAAACAAGGTTTACAGAATAAGTCTATTCATTGTATATTCAACAACATATACATAAGAGTTCATATATATACACAAGTGTGTTTCAGACACGCAATTCCAGTCCTACCAGTCATTCATTGATAATTCGGGATAAGCAAAGTTAATGCTGGTACAGGTCCACAGCCAATTCCTCAGGGTGCTGGGACATTTGTAATCCAAAGGTGAATAGGAATGAATCAAAAGGGTAACGGTAGGTGATGGGAAATCCAGGAAAGGTGTCCATGGGATCAAAGAAGCCGGTTGGCGTCTTCAACTTCCAGAGTATTAGCACAGAGGAAATGACAACTTTTTTCCTCAACCTTATTTGACTTATTATGTAAACCTTGTTTATGGCACCTTTTTGAATTTTGGCACCTAAGAAGCAGGCAGGACCGAGAGCAGGGCCTCTCCGGATGATCTTATGCATCTTGATGGTTCATAGGGAGAGATGCGTTCGGACAAGTAAGTTGGACCAGAACCGTTTAGAGCTTTAAAGGCCAAAACCAGCACTTTGAATTGTGCCCGGTAGCAAACTGGTAGCCAATGGAGCTGGCACAACAGGGGAGTTGTTCGCTCCCTGAGTGCCACTCCTGTTATCAACCTGGCTGCTGTTATATACCTGTATACCTGGGGTTACTTAAAAATGTCTCGGTCAAAAAGAAGTCCCAAGTGGAAAATTGCCCGGGGGTTAGGGTGGAAAAGCAGAGGGAACTATCTCGTTCCATTCCCTATTGTCAAGGTCCCATGCCTTTCTGTATTCAGGAATGGCAGCCATCCCATGTCCTTTCCTTGCTCCCATTTGTCTTCTCTGATTATCTTTCCCTGGGCTGAGGCAACGAAATCCCAGGGGCAACCACAGGAAGTGGCCTTATGTCATGTGATGGCCTCCATGAGATTTGGTTTCGACAGCACAGAGAAACAGAGTGCAGACTGCATGGGAGGAGGCATGATGCAGCATCATTCTTGGACAGTGCTTTATCTAATAACAACAACACAAAATCTAGCTGCAGAACCTAAAGAATAGCTGTGCTTTGATCAACATACTAATTATAGGAACGTTCATTTTTAATTTTCCCATTTTGTTTCAAAGTTGTCTTTTGATCTTTATATAATTGTGTACATGTATGAAAATATGAAAATAACGACTAAGCAAATCCATCTCATAGCCATACCTAGTAAAAATAGGATATACATGTTACTGAAGCAATTTACAGTGATAGTATAGAGCCATTTGGGTATAAAAATGGTCTGAAGAACTTGCCAACGTTGTGTGCAATAGTTTAGTAAGGTTCCTGATTCCCTTATCACAATTTGGTCATATAGCAACATTCTGCACAATATCAGGATGGCTAAGTCAGGAACAGGTCCCTAAAATCCAAGGCTATGGCATTTCAGGACCAAAACACATGGCACTTAGGTGATGGCATTGTGAGGGATGGACATTCTCCATTTGCTCTGTGTCAAAGAGTATTTGGAAGGTTTCTTAATTCTGATAGGACCAGGAATGAATATGTATTGGATATGTACAATGTTGTGTAATAACTGATTCATTTTTTTAAAGCCTCATTAGTAGTTCTTTTCCCTATAGAGGAGAGGACAATCAAACCTTTTATTTTCCTATCTTGCTTTCACTCTAGAGCAGGGGTGGGCAATTATTTTTTCCAAGGGGCCACACGAGAGCCAAAAAATATTATGGAGGGCCGCACCTAAAGGTGGACCTACATGCTAATCTACATTATTTATTTATTTATTTATTCACTTACTATATTTACTATATATTACACCTCATTAATATTAACATATTAATATATCAAGAAATATTCATATATTATTAGTATTAATATCATAATTATTATATTATAGTATATATATAGACATTATAATATATTGAAATTATAATATATAATATAACATTATATTATATTATTTATTATATTATTATAATAAAATTTTTATACAATAATAATAAAAACCACTAAAATAAAATAATGCTTCCTTGTAGTCCCCTTCTCTGGAGAGTTTTATGCAGAGGCTTGATGGCCATCAGTCGGGGCTGCTTTGATTGTGTATCCCTGGGGGTTGGGCTGGATAGCCCTGGGGTCCCTTCCCTCTCGATGATTTATTGTTCCCACCTTTCTAAAAACCTCCTGACAGTGAACCTTTGAGATTCGTGACAGAAAAGGAAGAGATCAACCCCATTAAAAGGATGGGAAACTCAAGACCAAACTTGGCACGAATCCTCAATATGTCCAAATGTGAACACTGGGGAAATTTGGGGAAAATAGACATTTGGGAGTTGGAGTTGCTGGGATGTATAGTTCACTTATTAAGGATGCTCCCTGGCCTCCTCCTCCTTTTCTCCCCCTCCCTCCCTCTCCGTCGTTTGCTCTGTTTGTCTGCCTGCCCCGCCGCTTGCTGCCCGCTTGCCGCCCACTCGCCGCCTGCTTGCTGCTTGCCTTGCCCCGCCCGCTCGCCCCGCCCTCTCACCTGCACGACCACACGCCCTCTCGCCTGCTCCGGCTCTCCCAGCACCGGCGCTCCCCTGCCTGGCCTTGCTGTTGCTGCCGCTGGGAGAGCCAGAGTGGGCGAGAGGGCGAGCAGGCAAGAGGGCGAGCAGGTGCACGGGTGCATGGGTGAGGCGAGCAGGTGAGGTGAGAGGGCGAGGGAAGCGGGCGAGAGAGCGAGGCGAGAGGGTGCGTGGTGTGTGTGTCCTGTGAGTGACGTGGGATGGCGAGCACTCCAAAGCCACTGCTCCTTTGCCTGTCTGCCAACACAGGCCCCACAGAGCCCGCGATCGGATGGCGGCAGCGGCACCCCTTCCTCTTGGCCCTGCCCCCAACGCCCTTCTCCCGGGCTGCACAGAACCGGCTGCTGGGCCGGATACGGCCCACAGGCTGTAGGTTGCCCACCCCTGCTCTAGAGGAAACCCTTTGGTTCAGTACCTAATTTATTTTGCTCTGTGTCAAAGAGTATTTGGAAGGTTCCTTAATTCTAATAGGACCAGGAATGAACACTGGATATGTGCAATGTTGTGTAATAACTGCTTTATTTATTTATTTATTTTTAAACTCATTAGTAGTTCTTTTCCCTATAGAGGACAATTAAACATTTTATTTTCCTATTTTGCTTTCACTCTAGAGGAAACCCTTTTGGTTCAGTACCTAATGAAATGTTTACCTTGGGAAAACAATTGCCTGTGAAGGAAAACACACACTCTCTTTCTCATGATAGAAAAAAGCCAAAACCTAAATTTAAAACATGAATTGGCAACAAAAAATCCCAATTTCCCTTAAGTTTTAATAGAAAAATGTGCAAATGAATACAGTGTGTTTGATCTCTAACAAAATCCTTGTAACATGAAAAATAAAAGCTTAGCAGGATATTTAAAGTTAATAAGGAAATATTTATGGAGAGTAATTTTGGGGGATGGTGTAATTTAAATTACCACTGCTGTTGTATATTCATCTTACCAATTAAAATTGCAGCATGCATTTCTCTGTATGGCCAAAGTAATTGGACAGTCTTGTGAAGTCTGAACAAGATCAAAAAGTTCTATTAACATTCAGCAATCAACCTACTTTCCGCCAGCAGAAATAATACTGTTGCTTTTAGCAAATCACTTACACCAAAAATATAAAGCCATCTTTCTCCCCCATTCTTATGCAATTGGTTTTAAACTCCTAATTAATTTACTGTATATTCCAGCTTATAAGACGACTGGGCGTATAAGACAACCTCTAACTTTTCCAGTTAAAATGTAGAGTTTGGGATATACTCGCCGTATAAGATTATCCCTTTTTCCAACACACACCAAATGAAAATTTTAAAAGCTTCAGATTTGATTTTAATATGGTAATTTTCCTATTACTGTACCTCCTTCTCTGCCTCTCAGATCTCACACATGCGCACCTGCCCCACTTCACTGCAGTTTTCAGGAGCGAGATACATTAATAGTATACAGGGGAGGCCAGACAGGTAAAAGAGGTGTGTTTTTCTGGGCCCAGAGCCACTCTATCTCTTTTTTCCATACCCTGGGTGACCTGGACGCCTGCAGCTTGCTCTGCCATTCACTTATACCTTCCCAATGAGGCACCCCTTCACCTCACCATCGGGACCGCATTAAGTCCATGAATCCTGATGAATAGATTTTCTTCTACGGTACTTGTACAGCGTTGCCCTTCATGCTTTCATACAGTTGTTGCATACGGCAGAGATGCGGCAACAGCCATTTTTGAGCTCCCCCCACCATATGGGGCAACCACAGATTCTCTAATCCGGATTGGAAGATTCAGCACCCGCTCTATAAGACGACTCCCGACGTATAAGACTACTCCTGCATATAAGACGACCCCTGACTTTTGAGAAGATTTTCTGGTGTATAAGAAGTAATCTTATATGCCAGAAAATACGATAGGCTGCATTCCTGTGCACATTTATCTGGGAGTAAACTCCCACGGACATCATTGCCAGTAACCTTGAAGTACACATGTGCAGGAGATAACATTAGACAACTGTTGACTTGAAAAAGAAACTGATGTATCCATAAAGGTTGTAAAGCAGTGTTTCCCAACCAGTGTGCTGGGGCACACTAGTGTGCCGTGAGCTATCATCAGGTGTGCCGTGGGAAATTGGAACCTCCAGGGGGGGGGGAAGGGGGAGAGTCTAGTGTGTTGAAGTATAAAAACCTTAAGAAACCTACCTCTATAAAGGCACAAAATTACAACCACCCCCCTCCCCACCCGTTGTCTACTTGGTCTCTCCCTCTCCATGCATTGGGAAGGCCCGCCTCCCTTTCCCCAAGTAGAGACCTCCTCTTGTCTCCTCGGGGTTCTGCGTGGGAAGTTTGGCCCAGTTCTATCATTGGTGGGGTTCAGAATGCTCTTTGATTGTAGGGGAACTATAAATCCCAGCATCTACAACTCCCAAATGTCAAGGTCTATTTCCCCAGAACTCCATCTGCATTCATATTTGGGCATATTGAGTATTCATCCCAAGTTTGATGCTGATCCGACATTGTTTGAGTCCACAGTGCTCTCTGGATATAGGTGAACTACAACTCCAAAACCCAAGGTCAATGCCCACCAAACTCTTATAGCATTTTCTCTTGGTTATGGGAGTTCTGTGTGGGAAGTTTGTGTCTTTCTGCCATTCCTGCCAGGATATCTCTGTTGTGTTCATCAAAACAGGCCCAGGTTTCACACTGAGTGTATAAATACATTTACAAACATATTAACTATATGTATTACTGTGTTAGAGTGTCATTTTGGTTGGTGGTGTGCCCCAGGAATTTGCAAATGTAAGAAGTGTGCTGCGGCTCAAAAAAGGTTGGAAAACACTGTTGTAAAGGATCAAAGGATTCACAATCAACCATAGGAAGAATCTCACACAATCTTTGGTGCAAAGCTTTTATTCCTGTGCTTTTTGATCGACTATGGCTTCCATGTAAGTGGAAGTCCAGATGATCATACATGATGGGGGTGGGAGGGAGCTCTTTGTGCCAAGAGGGTGCAAGGAGAACTATAATGGCAGCAGGGTAAGTTTTTTTGTTTTTGTTTTTTACTTTTTAAGGGTTCTTTTAAGGAGCTTCGGGGTGGCTGCATAGTAATCAGGATGGCAATTAGCCACCCTTCCGGGGAAAGCCCAGGTTTTCAGGGACTTGTAGGAACTTAAATCCATGCCAAAGTGGGTTTTAAAACTTTCTTCAGTGGAGGCTTAAATCATGCCTGGAAATGCCCTAGATGGAGTATTTGGAATTTTAAGCCAGAGAGCCCCGATGCCTCACCAAATTGCAAATTTAAAGATTCTCTAGGAGACTACAGCTATGGCAGTTAATGTGGAATCATAGCACCATAGCTGTGTAATATGGAAATGTCTCACAGATATTCCATTTGTGTTTCTATGATATGAGCTGTTTATTTGGATATCTTGCCAAGGGTTGGGAGAATTGCAGGATTCCATTGCTCCTCCAAATTTCTGCTTAGATGCAAATATGTATCTATATTCTGATCACATAGTTTGATGATTTCAAACAGAAACTTAATAAATCAGTGTATTATGCAGACATTTCACAATTTAAGCAATTGCAGTTCCTAGCATTCTTTGCTTTATTTCACTCTGTTTATGCATTGCCTGTTTAAAACATAGCAAAATTGTGTTCTTCTCTCCTGTAACAGAAGAGCCAAATAGCGTATGTTGGTGACAGTAAATATGGCATGGAAATGGAAAGCTTATACATATATTTCAATAAAACAATTTATATAAAGGAGAATCTCAAGAGGGATAGGATAGATAGTTAAATTGGAAAAATGTTAGTTGTGTGTGTTTCATTATTTTATTTCAAAGATGCCAGAAATTATTATTCTACAATTCCTCGGGGAAATATTTTTATATTACATTTTTTCAGTGTACTATGAATTTTTGTAATGTAAGTCATAGAGCTCAGATTGGAAGTAGGTCTAATCACCTTATGGAAAATCTTCTATTTTCATGAGAGATCCTAGATAGCAAGATTGTCTATGTGGGAGTGTGGCTTACAAAACCTTTCAAATACATAGAGGAAAATAAAAATAAAGTGTCAAATGTGGCATATGCACCCACAATTTGAATACAGGCTGTCTGCAAATTATGAACAAGATAGGCTTTGTAGGTGTGCTCTTAAGTTGCATTTGTTTGTAAATCGGAACAGGTATATTTATAGTGTAATCTCTCTCACTGTCTGTTGTCTTATCCCCATTCTTAAATATGAGTTGTTTGTAAGTCAGATGTTTGTAACTCAGGAACTGCTGGTATCTACTCTTATCTCTTTGTAGCTTGTCTGGCTCCTATTGATAGAGCCAGTTGAACTAGTCCCATTGAAATAAGGGGATCAAAATTGATTCAATGGGTTTACTCCAGCTAGGATTCAGGTGCATAATTGAAAGGTACATACCCAGTTATTTTGTCATTCAATGCAATGATAAATACTTACTGCAGTCATGTTCTTGTGTGTCTATCTGCCTTCACGTTGCCTTTTGATATATGTTCTGTCAATGTATGGCAACCCTATGACTGTCTTAGGCAAGAATACTTTTTATGGATGCTTATGAGCAAGCTATCAAGGTGGCGAAAAATTCATGCTACCTTGATAGCGTCTGCTAGCTCACGCCCGGCACAATTATTCAAAGTAATTAGGTCTTTGACGAGGGTCCCTACCATCCCAAACAATGATGATCAGGCCTTCTCTGCTGATGTTTTTCAGAGCTTTTTTGCGGACAAGATTTTGGTCCTCCGCCGGGACCTTTCAGCTACAATTGATACAGTGAGTGAACTTGTGACTCCGTGGCCTCTTGCCGGGCTCACCTTCGATCGGTTTCGGCCACTGGACACAGAAGCTGTCGATAGGATAGTGGCTGCAACTAGACCGGCCACATGCTCCCTTGATCTGTGCCCCTCCTGGCTGGTGAAAGCTTGCCTGGAGGGGTTGCGTGACCCTCTGTTGAGACTAATTAACACCTCCCTTGAGCAAGGAGTGTTTCCAGAGGGTTTGAAAGAGGCAGTGGTCACTCCATTGCTGAAGAAGCCAGGTTTAGATCCTACTATCCCTTCCAACTACCGCCCAGTATCGCATTTATCATTCCTGGCAAGGTAGTTGAGAGGGCAGCAATGGAGCAGTTGCAGTCCTTCCTAGATGATGCAACTTGGTTAGACCCCTTCCAGTCCGGTTTCCGTTCAGGGCATGGGATGGAGACGGTTTTGGTAGCCATCACAGATAAGCTACGTTGCCAGCTTGATCAGGGCGGATCGGCGCTGCTTGTGTTATTGGACCCTCACAGCAGCGTTTGATACTGTCGATTATGATCTTTTGACCCACTGCCTTGCCAGGGCCGGGGTGAGGGGGACAGTCCTGAACTGGCTGTCTTCCTTCCTCCAGAACCAGCTACAGCAAGTGAAAAAGGGCGAGGCCTCTGGGGGTGCCCCACTACTCTGTGGGGTGCCCCAGGGGGCAATCCTCTCTCCTTTGTTGTTTAACATCTATGTGCGACCACTTGCTCGACTGGTACATAGCTTTGGGCTGGAATGTCACCAATATGCGGATGACACCCAGCTCGTTCTGGGGATGGAGGGCCGACCCAACTCCATACCCAATAATTTTGAACGCTGCCTTGAAGCCATTACTGGATGGCTGCGAGCCAGTAGGTTGAAGGTGAATCCGGCCAAGACAGAGATCCTGTGGCTGGGTCGTCCAGGCACTGGAGAGGTTCGGCTTCCTACCCTGGACGGTGTCATCTGTTAAGAGCCTTGGTGTCACACTAGACTCTCGACTGTCGATGGAGACACATATCTCCACCGTCAGTAGAGTAGTGTTTTTTCATCTCTGCCAGGCGAGGAAGCTGGCCCCCTACCTGTCCTGCCACAACCTAGTCACAGTGGTCCAAGCCACAGTCATCTCAAGGCTGGACTACTGTAACGCTCTCTACATTGGCCTTCCTTTGTCGGTGATCCAGAAACTTAAACTGGTGCAAAACGCTGCAGCTCGGCTGCTGGCAGGCGTTCAAACATGATGCCATATTACTCCCATCTTACGTGAACTGCGCTGGCTCCCAGTGGAGTACAGGATTACCTTCAAAGTGCTGGTTCTGATCTTTAAGGCCTTGAATGGTCTGGGGCCAGTGTACTTAAGGGACCGCCTCGCCCTATATTGTCCCACCAGACCACTGCGTTCAGAGTCACACAACCTCCTCGTAATCCCAAATTGACTTCAACACGGAGGAGGGCTTTCCATGTCATCACTCCAACACTTTGGAATGCACTCCCTCCAGAAGTTTGTGCCCTGACTAGCTTGCTGGCTTTCCGGAAAGCCTGCAAGACCTTATTGTTTGAACAGGCATTCAGCCCTTAGAACTGCAGGCCCTCTGCAGTTATAACTGCAGGCCTCTGATGCCTACTGCCATACGTTGTCGGGTTGCTTGTTTTGCTTATATGATTTTTATGTATTTACATATGCTTTTAATTGTGTTTTTAACTGTGTTTTTACTGTGTGGAAGTCGTCCCGAGCTGGATGGGAGTGGTGACGGACAAGTCCAAATAAATAAATAAATAAATACTTAAGATATAATTTTACCAGTTTCTTCCTTTGAAATATAGCCTGTAATTACTTGATGAGGTCTCACCCAAATGCTAACCAAAACTGAACCTGTTCAGCTTCCAAGGTCAGATGAACTCTGCTGCATCTTGTAGCATTTTGGAATATTTTTCTTTATAGGAAAACACACATGTTTCTTATGCAACAAACAAAAACACCAACAATCACAATTCTGTGCAAAAAGGATTCATGTGCAAAAATTCACTGTTTCCTATTTAGAATACATGTTTTTTGCATAACAAAATATTTTTGGACAGAAAACAAAAACAACGAAAACAAAACTCTATACCCCCCTACCAAGTGTTTTTCTAGGCAGAAAATTCTTCCAGAGGCCTTTAGACTGTTTAAATACTGGAAGAAAATTTTGCAAAGTTTTACTGACTTTTTATTCCTATTGTAGTTTCCTTAAAACTGCTTTTAAACTAGAAAATGAATAATGGAGAATATTGTTTCTTTCCTGAGCTCATGGAATTTACAGTGCAACTGTTATCTCTTCTGCCATGAGAGTTTTTTTGAAGATGCTCTCAGAGCTCCAAGTTCAACTCTGTCTCTGACTTTCTCTAGCTTCGCTGCTGATTTTTCTTAGATTAAATTACTACATTCCTTGAGAGGAGAAAGTGAGGGGAAAACTAATATCTACTCTCTCAAGAGTTTATTATAGTGAGAATCTACCGGATTAAACATGTTCATCTACTTTTGACCTAGAATACTGCACTGGCAGAAAATTTCCCTATTTCCCCTTTCCATCAAAATGTGCTGGTAGTTTGCATCTTATTTTAAAATGGTTTTATACTGCCTGGAGTCTCTCTAGGAATACATATCAACTTGAAAATAAGACATGTTGACCATACTTGAGGGACCGTCTACTTCCATATGTTCCCCAGAGATCTCTTTGTTCTGAGGATCTCAACCTCTTGCAGATCCCCTCCCTGCAAACCATCCACTTGTCGTCAACCAGGCAGAGAGCCTTCTCCATGGTAGCACCATATCTATGGAATAATTTACCACCTGAAGTACGTGAAATTAGCGAGAATATTGTCTAATTGTTTGATTTCCTTGTTTTTACTGTTTATGCTTCTTGTTATTGTTTGATATGCTGTAAACCGTCCTGAGCCAACGTGGAAAGGATGGTATACAAATCGAAATAATAAATTAATTAATAAGTAAAATAAATAAATATTGGGAGCAGATATTTTCCATATCTATATTTTGGATTTAGTCTGAACTGTAAACAGGCAGCTCAAGGTGGAGATAAGTTTCAATACTTTGGGTCATTTTTAAAAGTCTGGATTAAAACCTGGAGTAAATTAACTGGCTGATTGACATGAAACAACCACCTGTCTTTTTTCATGAATGAATACTCAGATTAAAAGTGGAAATGCATTGAAAAATAACTTCTTGGCAATGCTGATTAATTATTTTGAGAACAAGTTGGCTGGCAGTCCTACAGAAGGTAGACTGGGGAGCCACTCAAGACCTATAGATGACATGTTGACTATCCCGCTTGTATGGGATCTTTATTGTTAATCCATCAGTGGAATGGATCTTGTTCTCAGGAACAAATTCATTCTGCCATCTTTGTGGTAGCTCAATATTTGAAAATGACTGTCATCAAATCACCAGTTATTTGGCTCCTTTGCGGGTGAAGTAGACCCAACCACTTCTGCCTTTCCTCATGGGAACTGTACCCCAGGTTCCTAATAATATTTGTTACCCCACCCTCTTTAGAGGAAAATAATCTATATTCTTTCATAAAGCAGGTTTGGTACTTTTCCGAGCATAAAAAGTACAGTCAGAGAGTGATGCTACTTGCGTGTCAACTCTGAAAAAGAGGGTTTTGGTGCCAGAAATCAGACAGGCACTTGCAATGAAAGACTAACACTGTGATTAAATGCATTTTAATACACCCTGTGCCCAATTTGAGATAATATAGGCTAGATGGGTGAATGCAGTACAGTTGGAGCTATGGAAATTTAATGTGAATGGGAAACACCACTGCGCATGGCAAAGAGTCTGTCCTTCTCCGCTGCTGGCACGGAGCCTGGAAATATTGTTTCAAGTCAGGAACAGAGAGACTCAGCATTGATAACTGCACTGTGTGAAAGAAATAACTAATAGATGGCTATTGTTCTCATTCTTAGGTATGACAGAGAGATGATGCTAATGATTTATGCAGTGTTTATTGGATTAATGAAATGTCATGTAAGCAACAGTAATCACCAGCCAATTATGATTGTTTTTATCCATGAAGAAGGGGTGGGCTTAACTGAAATGACTCCATTGGGGTATAAATGTCTTTGTATGAGAAGTGACGGGGTCTTTTGCCCCTACCTGCAGCTGTGTTCTGCTGGCAGAAGCCCACCAGCTGGTGCCAGAATAAATTCTTTTTGATTTTCACCTATTTCACAGTTGTCGTGTGTTCTCCCTCATCCTAGAAACCGCGCGTACAAGCAGCTTTGGTAAAGTTAAATTGGTACTTGGAGTTCCATAACTCCTCAATTCTGCTTCATTTGGTGACCCCGACGTGATGGTAAAACGTACCTAGACGGGTCTGTGTTGAGGGAAAACTAACACGGTCCCCATTGTGGACAGCGCTCGCTCCCAGGCTAGTAAGGTGAGACTACCCAGGAGGGCTGGAAGGGGCGCCCCGCCTGTTTTTGACCACTTTTTGCACTGAGCCGGCCGCCTGGCTGGTCCCAAACGAACGCCTGTGGACACGGGAGAGACTGCAGCTAACGTTGTGGGTGAACTCAAGCCCGAAGGAGAAGGCTGGCTGAGAAGCAGCCTCTTGAGAGCCGGCTAGTATAAAGTCCGGGGACATCCTAACAAGGTGCCCAGCCGCAGGGGCTAGCAAACCGGCATAAGCGCGCAGGGAGTCGGAGGCGACGTCAGGTCCGATCGCCAAGAGCCGACGCAACTCGATTGGTGACGTGGGAAGGCGAGACGCGAATCCCAGGGTCTGCAGGACATCGGCAAGTATAGTTTATTTCGTGCACTTTAACACTGAGGGAACACACATTGGGGAGGGGGGAAAGCACTGAAGTGGGTTTTGATCTCAGGCCAGAGAAATGGGGAGTGCAGGCTCAAAGCAGAAGAAAGAGACCCCTTTGCAATGTGTGTTAGATAACTGGGACAGGTTCTGTTTGCTGGCAGTAGAAGGAAACACCCAGGAGATGAAATCTTTTGAACTTAGCAATCTGTGCACAGAGGTTTGGCCATCTGTCCAAGAGATCGGATGGCCAAGCGAGGGAACCTGGGATTGGGATAAGTGTCAAAGACTTGAAGATTATTGCCACGCAGTACATCCAAATGATCAATGGATTTACTCCGCGACATGGGAACGAATGGTTGCGGAGGGGGTGTGGTGGGCTGGCCCAAAGATCCGTGAGCAGAAAGGGTGCTTTGTGAACAGAAAGGTAGGGAGGAAGCCTTCTGTGTTGCCGGCGGAACAAGAAGACCTCCCTCCCTTAAGGAGAAGGCAGAGAGAGATTCATTGCCCCAACCGGAGCATGGGGAGCAGCCCCAGCGTCTCCGCTTCACGCCAGCCCGAGAGCCCCCGTCCAAGCTCCAGCCATGTTCCCCACCCTTGGGACAGGCTCGGCCGTCCAGATGACGTCAACGGCCGTGACGCAGTCTGAGGCGGTCCCGGTTGTTCCTACTGCACCAATCCCGTTCGTCCCCGCCCTGCCGCTCCCGACAAGCCCAGAGCTTTTTCCTGTTCCTGCAGCGCCAATTTCAACTCCAGTAAATTCTCCACTGACTTTGCAATTCGGATTAGGGGGCCTGGCAAATGCGGGTTCCAGCGGGGCGTTTCCGTCTGCCAGAGCAGCGTCCCAGCCTGCGCCGGCCCCTCCATTCCAGTCATCCGCAATAGTGACATACCCGGTTTCCCCTCCAGGAAGGGACCTGCTTCATGAAGAGCCGCCTGCCTACCAGGCCCCTCTCTCCATGAAGATTACTTACCCCCTTGAAGAGGCAAGAGAGATAGAGAGAGAAGCGAGATGCCCAACCCCTAATGCTGGCAGGACGATGGCACGTCCCCAGGCCAGAGAGGGAGAAGAATATGAATGCCCAGAGGCTTCAGGGAGGCTGATAGCGCAGCCCCGCCAAAAGCGAAGGAGCAGTTCCGTTGAGTCTGTAGGAGCGATAGAGCGCTCGCCAGACCTACCCAGAAGAAGGCACAGTGTGGGAAGAGCTGCTTCTCCAATGAGAACCAGAAGTAAAACCAGGGGCAGGAAGCAAGGGAAGAGGAAAAGGTGGAGAGAGGGGCATTACAATGCCCCATCCGGCAGGTCCCGCTACTAGACGTCCATAACCGGGTTCAACAAGCGTATCAAATTGTCCCGTTTTCTTCTTCGGACATTTTTAATTGGAAACATAACACCCCCCCCATATTCTGAGCAACCTCGTGCTATGGGGGATCTGTTGGAAGGGATTATGGCTACCCATGATCCCACGTGGTGGGATTGCAAACAGCTGTTAAACGCCCTGTTCACTGCGGCAGAGAGAAGGTGCATTGTCAACCAAGCCAGACTGATAGCACAAGAGGGACATGGGCAGATGGAAGCTGTTGCATTTGGGAATATCAGGTTCCCAGTGGAACGAGACCCAGAGTGGAATCCAAATAATGCAGATCAGAGAGACAGAATTAAAGACTATCAGCAAATCTTATTGCAAGCCATCAGAAAAGGCCCTCCCCGGCCTTCCAGTATCCAGAAGATACAGGGAGTCCAACAGGATAAAGTTGAGACGCCTGCTGCCTTCCTCGAGCGTTTGGAGGAAGCTTACAGAAAATATAGCCCTTACAACCTAGAACAGAATGATGGGAGGGTTGCTCTCACACAATCCTTCATCTCACAGTCATCCCCAGACATCAGGAAGAAAATACAGAAACAGCCAGGGTTTTTGGGCAAGAACTTAACTGAACTTCTGGCCATAGCTGATCAAGTGTTTATGGCCAGAGAGCAAGTGGAAGAGGAGAAGAAAGAAGGATAGGAAGAAGAGAGGGATATAGAGTGTTGGTGAGCATGTTTGAAGAAAGGTCAGGAAGAGGAAGAGGAAACAGTCGTGGCAGGGGGTCAGGAAGAGGAACCAGCGGAGGACAGTTTAAATTGGGGCGAAATCAGTGTGCTCGTTGTAAGAAAGAGGGCCACTGGCAGAGGGACTGTGTGGAGGAAATGTCAGAGGAAAGTGATGCAAGTACAAAAAAGTCAAAGTCCCAGCCAGAGGGTCAGGAAAACCAAGGGGAAGAGGCAGAGGAAGTTATAAGCCTTATCAGAAGGCTGTTGTGGCTGCTGCCATGCAAGAAGAGGAGGAAGAAGAGGAAGTTGAGTGGGAAGATGAATGTTGAAAAATAGGCAAGGCTTTTCTGTTACTTGACCCAGAGGAGCCATTAATTGCCATAGATGTGCAAGGTCAACGTATAAAGTTCCTAGTAGATACCGGCGCGGACAAGTCTGTAGTGAACCAGCAAGTAGCGCCCCTAGTGGTCAACACATCAAAGTTGTTGGAGTGTCAGGAAGGCCACAGAAATGTCCTTTGTTACAGCAAAGAAAGTGCAACATTGCTGGCAGAGAGGTGATGCATAAGTTACTGTATGTCCCAGATTGTCCAATCCCTCTTCTTGGGAGAGACATTTTGGCGAAGATAAGGGCAAGGTTGGAATTTTTTGGAGACAGGCCAGTTGGAACTTACAGTCCCACAGCAAGAAGAATACAGATTGTTTAGATTGCAACAAGTTAGCAAGAAAGATACAGTTTGGTGCTGGGAAGAAACTCCCAGGGTTTGGGCGGAAGATAATGAACCAGGAATGGCGATAAATGTTGCCCCTGTGATAGTAGAGATAAGAACTGGTCAGCTTCCCGTGAGAAAGGCCCAATACCCGATAAGCAGAGATGCTGTGGAAGGAATCCAAGGAGAGTTGCAAAGATTGTTGCGTCATGGGATTATTGTTCATTGTGAGTCAGCTTGGAATTCGGCCCTCCTTCCTGTTCGCAAATCAGATGGAAAGTATCGCATTGTGCAAGACCTTAGGGCTGTCAATCAAGCCACAGTAACTTTAACCCCTGTGGTTCAAAATCCATACGTAATGATGAGTCTAATACCAAGTACCGCTGCCTGGTTCTCTGTATTGGACTTACGTGATGCATTTTTCTGCATTAGGCTAGCTCCTATCTCACAACCCATCTTTGCCTTCCAATGGGAGACCCCAAAGGGAGGGCAACGACGTCAAGCAACATGGTGTAGATTGCCTCAAGGTTTTAAAAATTCCCCCAGCATTTTTGGGCAGGCCTTAGCTCAGGACTTGTCAGAATTTGAAATTCCAGAGACTGAAGGTGTTTGGCTTCAATATGTAGATGACCTGTTGGTCGGGACAAAGACTAAAGAGGGGTGTGAGCATTACACTCTAGAACTGTTGAAAGTGCTGGAAGAGAAAGGGTATAAAGTGTCCAAAAAGAAAGCACAGTTGTGTCAGAAGAAAGTTAAGTACTTAGGCTTTGGCCTGACCCAGGGGAATAAAGTGTTGGAAGTTGAAAGAAAGGAAGTTATTTGTGCCATTCCAACCCCCAAAGACAGAAGACAGACAAGAGAGTTTCTAGGAACCACTTCTTATGTAAGACATTGGATTCCTAATTATGCTGTCATTGCAAAGCCATTGTACCAGGCCACCAGAGGGAGTAACAAGGATCCATTTGAGTGGACAGAAGGTTGTGACCAGGCTTTCCAGACGCTGAAGGAAGCTGTAATCTCACCACCTGCGCTGGGCCTGCCAGATTTGGACAAGCCGTTCTATCTCTTTGCTGCAGAAAGAGATGGGACTGCAATAGGGGTTTTGACGCAGTTTTTAGGTACATGGCAACGCCCAGTAGCCTATCTGTCCAAGCAGTTAGACACAGTAGCCAGGGGGCTCCCCCCTTGTTTGAGGGCTGTTGCAGCTGCGGTGGATTTAATCAGAGAAGCCACCAAGCTCACTCTAGGGAAAGCACTCACAGTGAGGGCCCCCATCATGTAAAAGCACTTCTAGATTCAAAGGGTCCACGTTGGCTGACAAATGAGAGACTGACTAAGTATGAGGGTGTCTTGTGTAATAACCCCCTCGTTACCTTGGAGATGTGTCCCATGTTAAATCCTGCAACACTTTTGCCCAGCCCTTCAGATCTCTCAGAGCATGACTGCATAGAGACAATGGACTTGATTTATTCCAGTAGGCCCGATTTGCGTGATTTCCCTTGGGAACAGGTAGATTTAACCTTATACACTGACGGATCCAGTTTCATAAGAGAGGGAGTGCGTTATGCTGGCTATGCTGTTGTCACCTGGGAGGATGGAGTTCTTGAAGCGGAACCCTTGCCTCCTGGGTCTTCGGCCCAACTGGCTGAGCTAATTGCGCTGACTCGTGCTTTGAAACTGGCCGAAGGGCAAAGGGTTAATATTTATACTGATTCTCGTTTTGCGTTTTTAACGCTTCATTGCCACGGGGCATTGTGGAGGGAAAGAGGCTTTTTGACTTCTGCTGGAAAGGCGGTCAAATATGCAGATGCTATGTTAGATTTGTTGGACGCTGTTTGGTTCCCTAGCAAAGTGGCTTTGATGCACTGTAAAGCACATCAAAAGGGTAATGATCCGGTGGTTCAGGGAAACAGGCTAGCGGATCTGACTGCCAAAGAGGTAGCTACTCAGAAGTACACACCTGTAATGTTAAATCTCACTGACTCAGAGCCCAAAGTGGAGAAATGCAATTACACTAGAGAGGAGGAGGAGTGGGCTTTGAGTGAGGGTGGAGAATGGGAAGATAGTTTCATAAAGATGCCAGACAACCGCGTATTTGTTCCTAAAACAAAAGCGTGGCACATAGTACAGTTCTACCATGAGAACACACACCTAGGGAAAAGCGCCCTGGCAGCGCTCCTAGAAAGACAGATGTACATCAACGGATTGCACAGCCTGACGTCCTTGGCTGCGAGGAGGTGCTGGACATGTGCAAAGAATAACCCAAGAGAGGGACCTTTGAAAGTGCCTGGGATACAGTATCAAGGGAATTGGCCATTTGAAGTGCTAGTTACAGACTTTACAGAAATGCCAATGAGTGGAGGCTTCCGTTATTTGCTGCTTTTTGTAGATTCTTACACGGGTTGGATTGAAGCTTTTCCTACACGCACGGAGCGATCAGCTGAGGTAGTGAAAGGCCTCATGAAAGACATTATTCCTAGATTCGGCATGCCTTTGCAGATAGGCTCAGATAACGGGCCATCATATGTGCACCACGTGGTCCAGGGACTGTGCAAACTGCTGGGGATCACGTGGCGCCTTCATTGTGCATATCACCCGCAATCTTCTGCTAGAGCAGAAAGAGCAAATCGAACTTTAAAGAACTGTTTAGCAAAGATTTGCCAAGAGACTAAATTGAACTGGAGAATGGCGTTACCCCTGGCTCTCCTGAGGGTCAGGTGTACACCATAAGAAGACAGGCTTGTCACCCTTTGAAAGACTGTATGGCAGGCCTCCATTGAACTTAAAACCTATGTGTGGACAGACTTCTGACAGTCATGTTTTAGGACATCAACAGACTTTGCAAGATGTTCAGATGTTAGGGAACAGCTAGAGAAACTTAGTCAATATACTGCAGATTTGCGACCTCCTCTCCCGTCTACTTCTCTTCACTCTTTTTCAGTTGGTGAATCTGTGTTAGTGAAGGAATGGAGCCTACGTCCGTTGCAGCCAAGATGGAGAGGCCCTTTCACCGTGCTTCTGAGCACACCAACGGCGGTGAAAGTGGAAGGCCTTCGTCCCTGGATTCATTATACGAGGGTGAAAAGGGCGCCGGTTGCTTTGGAGTCTTCCGTGGATCCAAGCAACCCCCTTCGTCTCAGGATTACAAATACTTTGCAACGCCCTATTTAAGGGGCACACAGACGGCCACAGAAGAGTCGTCTGATACCATCGCTCCCAATCCGGGTAATGGTGGTCCAACGCAAGAAAGATGGACAGAGCCAAAGGCACTCTCATTGCGGTGGTGGCTATGCATCTTAATGGGACAGAGTTACAGGTGTAAGCGCTCCGCGAGAGTAAAGACAGTGTTTGGGTTCGTGGCTCTGATACTGACTTTGTACATTACTGGGACACATGGCGGGTGGGAGGAAAATATGTTTCACAGACTTGTAACTAACCTGTCACATGAGCTGAGTTTAAATTCGTGCTGGATTTGCAGCCAGGGCCCTTCAAGTCATAGGTCCGGTTGGCCAATAGTCCCGAGTGGGGTGTTGACGTTGGAAGGGTGGAATAGCACGAAGGGGAAGCAGGAGCAAATGGCAGGAGAAGCAGAGAGGGCTTGGTTCATGGTGACACATCGTGCCCCTGTGGTAAAAGCTGCCCTGTGTTTTAAATGGGAAAGGGAGGCACAGCCCTATTATGCAGGAAGTCAGAAGCTTGGCATGTATGAGTACTTTAAGCAGATTGAGCTAGGTTCCTATCCTGCTTGTGATCACATGATCACAGTGCATAGCAGGTACAGAGGACGTTGTGGTCTGAGAACAACAGGTGTGTGGACTTGGAGCTGGGAGGGCTCAAATTGCACTCACATCCTGTTTAGGAATCATCATGAGAATGCTATAGTGAACCTGGTTCAGAATTTACCTGCTAGACGTTTGGGTTACCGTGCCACTGGACTTCCAGAAGGAATTGTTTGGATCTGTGGGCAAGTGGCAATGCCTGTGCTTCCTGTAGTTTGGTCTGGAGTTTGTACCCTAGGCACCCTGCAGCCGGGGGGTTTGAGGGTGCTTCCCCAAGAGACTCAAGTGACAAATCTGTACTTACATCTCCATAAACGCTCGTTTGCTGACGTGCAGCGCTATGGATATGACCCTGATAAAACTTACTTAAATGAATTCCAGAGGTTTATAGCAATTGCAGGGCCAAGATTGGGTGTGGCCTGGAACATAAAGCAGTTGCGTGTGTTATCCTATGGTTTAGAATCTTTGGCAAATGATACTTATCAAGGAATGACATCTATGCAGGTTGAGGTGGATTCTTTGGCAAGAATGGCCATGCAGCAGAAGGTGGCCCTAGACTATCTCCTGTCCAAGGAGGGGGGGTCTCTGTGTGTGGCTGAATGTTTCCTGCTGTCATTTCATAAATCAGAGTGGTGATATAGAGCTGGATTTGAATAAAATTCAGGGTGCTGCTAGAAAAATACAGAAGACTTATTCGCTCCAAGTGATTTTTGGAATACATTATTGAGCTGGCTGCCGAACCTACATTGGTTACGTTCGCTTGTGATGATAATCATTGTGGTGATATGCTCTGTGTTGGTTTTAATGTGCTGTTTGCCCATTGTGCTCAAATGTTGTGCTAGGGCAGTACAGAGTTCCCTGGAGACAGTAAAAGGTGTGCATACTGTCAGAACTGAAAGACCTGGGGTCCCACGGGACTGGAGGGTTGATTGGTCTTAATAGGTGTTCCAGACGTGTGTAGGGAAACTCCATGTGATGAGTTTCCTACAAGAAAGAGAAATTCTGGAATAAAGCAGGTTTGGTACTTTTCCGAGCATAAAAAGTACAGTCAGAGAGTGATGCTACTTACGTGTCAACTCTGAAAAAGAGGGTTTTGGTGCCAGAAATCAGACAGGCACTTGCAATGAAAGACTAACACTGTGATTAAATGCATTTTAATACACCCTGTGCCCAATTTGAGATAATATAGGCTAGATGGGTGAATGCAGTACAGTTGGAGCTATGGAAATTTAATGTGAATGGGAAACACCACTGCGCATGGCAAAGAGTCTGTCCTTCTCCGCTGCTGGCACGGAGCCTGGAAATATTGTTTCAACTCAGGGAACAGAGAGACTCAGCATTGATAACTGCACTGTGTGAAAGAAATAACTAATAGATGGCTATTGTTCTCAATCTTAGGTATGACAGAGAGATGATGCTAATGATTTATGCAGTGTTTATTGGTTTAATGAAATGTCATGTAAGCAACAGTAATCACCAGCCAATTATGATTGTTTTTATCCATGAAGAAGGGGTGGGCTTACTGAAATGACTCCATTGGGGTATAAATGTCTTTGTATGAGAAGTGACGGGGTCTTTTGCCCCTACCTGCAGCTGTGTTCTGCTGGCAGAAGCCCACCAGCTGGTGCCAGAATAAATTCTTTTTTGATTTTCACCTATTTCACAGTTGTCGTGTGTTCTCCCTCATCCTAGAACCCGCGCGTACAAGCAGCTTTGGTAAAGTTAAATTGGTACTTGGAGTTCCATAACTCCTCAATTCTGCTTCACACTCATTATACATTATGTTCCAAAGTAGATGACAACACTGGAAGCTGCAAATAACTTCAGTCAGCTCTTATTCCTGTGTCAGGTCTCTGAATGCTGATTCCATTTATTCTGCCTTTATTGGATTGATTTCTGCCTACTTTTCTAACTTGCTGCCAAGTAGACAACTTCAAAGTAGCATTGTCACAAAAAAGAAATGCGTATGTGTCAAACTAAGGGACATGAGAGGTCACAAAGTTTTCTTCAAAATATTGTGGAAAATCTAGAATTCTAATGGACCAAGGTCCAACCATAGGAGGAAAATCCAATTGCTGGTTACAATTGGAGTAGACATACTGACATATTGAATCAACTGGTCAACAGTAAATCTCATTGATTCCAGGGTTGTACTTTAGTTGGGACTAGCAATTAAATATACTACAGGTATAGTTTCATATATCTTATGGCAAGATGCCAAAGGGCACTTGCTAGATCTCATGTCCAGACTGCTATGATTTATTTGTTATGCATAAAAGCTTACAATAAATAAAAACCTGTTATTCTTTAAGATGACACATTAATGCTCCCCCCATTATACCATACAATTACAGATTTATTATTCCACTTTTTTTGCACTAGTAACATCTTGAAAATCCTGGGGTTTGTAGTTTGGTGAGCCTCCAGAGCTCTCTGGCTGAGAGTTCTAAATGCTGTTCTCTAAACTGTAAATTGTAAAACTGTAAATCCCAGGATTCCGCAGGACAGAACAATGGCAGTTAAAGTGGGCCATAGTAGTATAGTTGTGTTTTTACTGCTACAAACTAATATTGCCAAAATCTGTCAAAATGATTACTTATCTGGCAAAATAAGAACTAATCATAGTGGGCCCCCACATGAAAATGTTACAGGATGACTGTGGTATGCATATCAGCCAATTCTGTAGCAAAGGGAATTGGGTCATTTTGGATGGAGTCATATGTCTTCTATTGATGTAATGCAAGGCTGACAAATTAGATCATGGTCAGAGCTACTGTAACTTTAATACTTAACATGTATCGGCTGGTGAAGGTATAAAACCTTATGAAACAGTATCAAGATCTTCCCTCTCAATCCAAACCTCAACTCTCTGCTGTAGCCATCTACTCCCTACACTAGCTATTGTCTTCCCAGAGGAGAAAAGGGGAGTGCAAAAGCATTCCCAGGCCAGTTTGTATCACTGACACCTCGATACCTCTTCCATTCCTTTTCTTCTCTTGAGACAGTACCTGTTTTAAGCAAGGGTGGCTGGGAGTGAAGATGGTGTTTGGAACATGAAGGAGGACAGGTGCCTTACTTTAGTTTATAAAACATTGTGATACCTCATCCTGCTTGAAGATCAGTTAATAGGCATGTGCAAATTTTTTTGGAAGTTTTAGAAATTGTTATACAATTGGAAGTTTTGTAAGTTGTAAGCTATATTTGCATGGCCCACACTGAATATTATAGAATTGAAATTTACCCCATACTTTTTTCATTTTAGTTTTGTAAATCTTGGAAGGCTCCCAAAGTCAGTTTCATATTTAATGCAATGCAAAAAAGCAACGCCAAAGACTGTCTTAGTGCCTTGCCATTCGTCTGTGAAATTAATGCAGGCTCAGTATTAGCAGTGGGCAAAAGAGGAAGCAGTGCTTTTCGGGAACCACACAGAACTCTGGGAAATGTAGTGTGGAAAAGGAGGACCCCTATGCCAGAGAATTCAAAAGGCCCTGCCCTAAACTACATTTCCCAGACGGCACCAGCATCAGAAAGCACCAATCAGTTCTACAATTAAACAGAAATTAACACTTTCAAAGTAGGGACATATTTTATTATTAACATGTTTTTATAAATACTTTAAAAAATTCCCCAAAAATCCATGGATAAATTAAACATTCTGAAATTTGGTGGGTTAACAGCGGTAAATGTGTTCCATTGTAGTAAGTTTCACCCTAATACGTAGCTTTAAAAATGAGGGAGAAATGAACTCCTGAAGTTTCCCCAATTATAGTCATTTAATTATGTGCAATTACCATAACAAAATAGTAATGAAATGTCATTACTTTTGTTGTAGTAATGAAATGTTCACTAAGAATATTTTAGAAACACTTTAGAAACGAAGCTCAGCACCCCCCAGTTTTGTAAAAACTTTTGAACCAGCATTTAATGGACTGCACATCCCTACTTAAGCCTTAAGGTTACAGAGGACCTAGTCCTCATCCAAGCTATGAAACCAAGGTGTAGGCAACCCCCAGTGGAGAATCTGCACTGTCCCTTCAAGCTACCAAGGATTGGCTGCCAGCAGCACCAACAAATTTTGCCATTGTGAAGCAGCCAAATCAAGGAGTTATGGAACTCCGAGTACCAAGTTAACTTTACCAAACTGCCTGAACGTGCGGGTACAAGGATGAGGAAGAAGATACGGCAACTGTGAAATAGGTGAAAATCAAAAAGATTTATTTCTGGCACCAGCTGGTGGGCTCTTGCCAGCAGAACACGCTGCAATCAGGGGCAAAAGACCCGTCACTTCTCATACAAAGACATTTATACCACAATGGAGTCATTTCAGTTAAGCCCACCCCTTCTTCATGGATAAAAACAATCATAATTGGCTGGTGATTACTGTTGCTTTCATGACATTTCATTAATCCAATAAACAGTGCATTTTCATTAGCATCACATCTTTAAGTCACACCTCTGAATGAGAACAATAGTCAGTTATAAGTTAGTTCTTTCTCACAGTACAGTTATCAATGCTGGGTCTCTGATGTTCTCT
>JARBWK010000007.1:29148636-29204446 GCA_030556195.1 Anolis apletophallus
TCCTGTTGCAACGCCACCACTTGCGGACCCGTCAAGCTCGCCACCATGGCGGCCGGAGACAATGGCCTTGGTACGCAGTCGGGCGGTTTCTGGTACATCCGTGGTGCAAAAAAGGGGTTCGAGGAGTTCTCCGGCCAACTGTCACAATCACCGACTTACTACAGCCCCTTTAACACACACACGGAGACGTAGTAAAGGCTAAATAGATTTATAGAATATAAAAGTCCAAAAGGCAATTCTCTTGAAGAGATCAAAGAATAACGACAGCAAAGCTGTAGTCAATTAAGAAAGCAAAGTTCAAAGGATAGTTCAAAAAAGCAAACGTGGCAATAAACTTGGCAAGTTCCCGGATTGCCTCCGAACAAAGCAGGGTATCCGCAATGCGAATCAATAACAAGGCAAGGTCTTGGTCCAAGGCGAAGCCAGACTAGGCTCCGTGGTTCACTCCGCTTTCACGCCCTTCAGATCAGACGTGGCCGGAGAACTGAGGATCAGTTCCCACGGGGCCGTCTTAATCCTTCGGCCGGGCCCCTCGACGATCTAGGGCCCGGGCGCTCCAGTCTCTACTTTCCGAACGGGGCGACGGTCTAGGGACAGATGCCAGCTCCTCCTGCCCTGCTCTATGTCCCCGCGTCTGTTATGGAACGGCCCCGCTCTTCCAGTTCAGTATCGCTATCTCCTTGAGAAGCAGCCTCCCGAACTTTCCCAGCCGCTGGCCTCCCTCTGCTGCTCGGCCAGGTCCTGGGAACCTCGGCCGTTTGGGAATTCATAACTATCTCCGCTATCTGCTTCGCTGCCTCCCATCTCCACCTGGTCCGCTCCTTCCCCGGGAGAAAGCTCCCACACGAGATCCCATGCGAAACTCTCAACAGGAGAACTGGGCAAAGGCACTGCTGACCAATCTTGCTCTGGGCCTTCCAACTCGTCCCTCCGAGTCCCTTCAGCCTGTGCGGGTCCCAATGGCATCGGGACCCCCGGCGCCTCACCCCCTCCCAGTGGCACGAACGAACCCATGGGTGCTACAAAGGGGTACTCATTCTTGGAGAAATGTAAGTTGAATTGCTACATATTAAGATGCAAATACTCAGATACATTATTGAAGAAATATTAAACAAATATTCTAGTTTTCTATCACCATAACACTGAAAGTGGCATACATGAGACAAGATTTTCAGTCAGTCACCCATCCAAGCACTGGTCACCTTTAACAAATTTATTACATCACTCTGTGCTTTCAGACAATAACATTGTGCAATATGGCAGCCCACCAAAAGCTTGATGAACTCATTCAGATTTTCTTGCCCATCTTGAACTGTGCAAGTCACTTTAGGATGAGAATTTCTCAAGAATTATGTGGGACATATTATATAGTTGGGGCAGCATTCAGCTTTGGGGAGTGGGGGTCATTTGCTCTGTGGGTGTCCCCAATGATAACTTATCTCTCTCTCTCTCTTGTTGTGGTTGGCTACATGATAAACTTTCTACATCTTCAAACTCTATGATTAGGTCTTCTGGCACTTTCTTCTGTACCTTTGCCACAATTCAGGTCTTGAAGAGCAGAAACTTAGGCCTACAGTCATTATACATTATGTTCCAAAGTAGATGACAACACTGGAAGCTGCAAATAACTTCAGTCAGCTCTTATTCCTGTGTCAGGTCTCTGAATGCTGATTCCATTTATTCTGCCTTTATTGGATTGGATTTCTGCCTACTTTTCTAACTTGCTGCCAAGTAGACAACTTCAAAGTAGCATTGTCACAAAAAAGAAATGCGTATGTGTCAAACTAAGGGACATGAGAGGTCAGAAAGTTTTCTTCAAAATATTGTGGAAAATCTAGAATTCTATGGACCAAGGTCCAACCATAGGAGGAAAATCCAATTGCTGGTTACAATTGGAGTAGACATACTGACATATTGAAATCAACTGGTCAACAGTAAATCTCATTGATTCCAGGGTTGTACTTTAGTTGGGACTAGCAATTAAATATACTACAGGTATAGTTTTATATATCTTATGGCAAGATGCCACTTGCTAGATCTCATGTCCAGACTGCTATGATTTATTTGTTATGCATAAAAGCTTACAATAAATAAAAACCTGTTATTCTTTAAGATGACACATTAATGCTCCCCCCATTATACCATACAATTACAGATTTATTATTCCACTTTTGTTGCACTAGTAACATCTTGAAAATCCTGGGGTTTGTAGTTTGGTGAGCCTCCAGAGCTCTCTGGCTGAGAGTTCTAAATGCTGTTCCCAGGATTCCACAGGACAGAACAATGGCAGTTAAAGTGGGCCATAGTAGTATAGTTGTGTTTTTACTGCTACAAACTAATATTGCCAAAATCTGTCAAAATAATTACTTATCTGGCAAAATAAGAACTAATCATAGTGGGCCCCCACATGAAAATGTTACAGGATGACTGTGGTATGCATATCAGCCAATTCTGTAGCAAAGGGAATTGTGTCATTTTGGATGGAGTCATATGTCTTCTATTGATGTAATGCAAGGCTGACAAATTAGATCATGGTCAGAGCTACTGTAACTTTAATACTTAACATGTATCGGCTGGTGAAGGTACTATAAAACCTTATGAAACAGTATCAAGATCTTCCCTCTCAATCCAAACCTCAACTCTCTGCTGTAGCCATCTACTCCCTACACTAGCTATTGTCTTCCCAGAGGAGAACAGGGGAGTGCAAAAGCATTCCCAGGCCAGTTTGTATCACTGACACCTCGATACCTCTTCCATTCCTTTTCTTCTCTTGAGACAGTACCTGTTTTAAGCAAGGGTGGCTGGGAGTGAAGATGGTGTTTGGAACAGGAAGGAGGACAGGTGCCTTACTTTAGTTTATAAAACATTGTGATACCTCATCCTGCTTGAAGATCAGTTAATAGGCATGTGCAAAAAAAATGGAAGTTTTGGAAATTGTTATAAAATTGGAAGTTTTGTAAGTTGTAAGCTATATTTGCATGGCCCACACTGAATATTTTAGAATTGAAATTCACCCCATACTTTTTCATTTTAGTTTTGTAAATCTTGGAAGGCTCCCAAAGTCAGTTTCATATTTAATGCAATGCAAAAAAGCAAAGCCAAAGACTGTCTTAGTGCCTTGCCATTCGTCTGTGAAATTAATGCAGTCTCGGTATTAGCAGTGGGCAAAAGAGGAAGCAATGCTTTTCGGGAACCACACAGAACTCTGGGAAATGTAGTGTGGAAAAGGAGGACCTCTATGCCAGAGAATTCAAAAGGCCCTGCCCTAAACTACATTTCCCAGACGGCACCAGCATCAGAAAGCACCAATCAGTTCTTTATTTTGAACTACAATTAAACAGAAATTAACACTTTCAAAGTAGGGACATATTTTATTATTAACATGTTTTTATAAATACTTTTAAAATTCCCCAAAAATCCGTGGATAAATTAAACATTCTGAAATTTGGTGGGTTAACAGCGGTAAATGTGTTCCATTGTAGTAAGTTTCACCCTAACACGTAGCTTTAAAAATGAGGGAGAAATGAACTCCTGAAGTTTCCCCAATTATAGTCATTTAATTATGTGCAATTACCATAACAAAATAGTAATGAAATGTCATTACTTTTGTTGTAGTAATGAAATGTTCACTAAGAATATTTTAGAAACACTTTAGAAACGAAGCTCAGCACCCCCCAGTTTTGTAAAGACTTTTGAACCAGTATTTAATGGATTGCATGGATTGAATCCCTACTTAAGCCTTAAAGTTACAGAGGACCTAGTCCTCATCCAAGCTATGAAACCAAGGTGTAGGCAACCCCCAGTGGAGAATCTGTACTGTCCCTTCAAGCTACCAAGGATTGGCTGCCAGCAGCACCAACAAATTTTGCCATTGTGTTCCCAAACTCATGTGGCAAGGCCAGGCGGCAAGGAAAAAAAACTGACATTTTGCTTTAAAGCTAGGTACAAGTGTGTATGTCCCATTTTAATGCCAAAGTCCCATAAAATCCACCCAGGATACTTGAAGTCCTCTTGGGGTGGCTACTCCAGCTAGCCGGAACCCAACTGGAAACCATCACCTAGAGCAGGGCTGTCCAACTGCCGGCCCTGCAGGTGTTTTGGACTTCAAATCCCAGAAATCCTAACAGCTGGTAAACTGGCTAGGATTTCTGGGATTTGAAGTCCAAAACACCTGCAGGGCCGGCAGTTGGACAGCCCTGACCTAGAGGACATTTTCATTGTTTGCCCCAAGATTGTGGAGTGAACTGCTGGAACAACAGCTAAGGTCCCTTCCACACAGCTGAACAACAGTTAAAGCCTTTTCCGCACAGTTGAATAAAATGCCACATTATCTGCTTTGAACTGGGATATATGGCAGTGTGGACTCAGATATTCCAGTTCAAAGCAGATATTGTGGGTTATTCTGCCATGATATTCTGGGTTATATGGCAGTGTGGAAGAACACTAAATGAGCTACTGGAATTTTAAACACAAATGAAGACCTATCTCTTCCGGCAGACCTACCCAGTCATTTTTTACTAAGAATTTTAAGACTGTGTTATGTGTTTAGTGTGTTTTAATTTTTGTTTCATGCATTTGAATATGTGCATGTTTTAATATATGCTTTAATGGATGTATTTTAACTATGTTGTGTCCTGCTTTGAGCTGAAAAAAGGCAGGGAATAAAAAAAACAACAACAAAAATAATAGTTTACTTCCAAAAAGTAGTATTGAAAGCATACCTATGCTTTAAATTAAATGAGCTTTCTTTCCCCCCTACTAGCAAGTTTCAGTGATATGGCAGCACAGTTGATCAAGTGGCAAGAGCCAGGATAACAGATGTAATCTTATTGTAGTGTTTCCCTATATTAGTTTGACATTTCCAAATTTTAAAAAAATCCCTCATTATACTTATTGTTTCACTTTAACTGAATACCCTTGATTTTTACGAGAAAGGGTCCCTAAAATATAGATGCTGTACAAAAGCTAGATGCTGAATTCCTCCAGTGAAACGTATATTTGGACTAACCATGATTTGCCTAATTGATAGATAGCAAGAAATCTTATCAATCAAACAATCTTATATAACTGTAATAAATAATTATAAAAAGAGCCATTTTGTCACACCTTTTGCTTTATAAGTACTGTGGAAAAGGTATTTTTCCTCTCTTCCAAAACATCTTTGCATGCATGTCTTGATGCTGTTTTTGTGAATTTCCGTACTACACCTATGTACCTCTGGGAATAATCCTCATGCTTCACTGGCCTTGTACACTACTCACAAAATCTAAAATTAGAATATAATTTCTCCTGGCGTATTTGAGCATTTGAAGAGTATGATGCTTTGTTCCTCACTAGACTTGCATCATCAGATCACATTATTATTATTATTATTATATCCTGCTTTGTCTCTCTAAAAAAGGGATGAAAGTGGTTAACACAAAATAAAATTTAAAACCTAAAAAAATATACAAACGCCAAACTACATTAACAGCTATAAAAATGGAGTTAAAACCATCACTTTTCTGAACCTTTTCAGTTTTCTACATATTCATGAGTCATATGCTTCGACCACTCTCTGGAATGTGGAATTTACATGTACTGAAAATCTCATGCCCCTTCCACACAGCTGAATGAAATCTCACATTATCTGCTTTGAACTGGAATGTATGGCAGTGTGGACTCAGATATCCTCAGATAAAAGCAGATATTGTGGGATTTTCTGCCTTGATATTCTGGGTTATTTGGCTGTATTGAAGGGCCCACATTCACTTGTAGTACCTCTTTTTGTACATATGAAACAATTAATGATGTGTTTCTGGGTGAAATCATTGTGAGCTTTTCCATGAAACCAAGATACTTGTCAAGTTCAGTTACTGGAATTCTTGAGGTTGGTATTTTCCTCCAAGAAAGTGCTTCAATCAGGAGTTTACAAATAACATTTTAAATTTTCAATTCAGATCTGAATTTTCAGGTCTGAGCCCCTTCAACATTATTTATTTATTTATTTATTTATTTATTTATTTATTTATTTATTCATTCATTCATTCATTCATTCATTCATTCATTCATTCATTCATTCATTTATTGTTCGGTCTTGTATTCTGCTCCTCCCTGCAGGCTCGGGGCGGATAACAGCATATAAAATAGCAACATGTACCAACCATGCGGCCATACAATAAAAACATAAAACACACATCACATCCCGAGGTACAAGATAAAATACAGGAGCATTTCCTTGAACCCGAGGCACAGTTATACTAGGCAATTACACTAGGCCGGTTTGCCTAGTTGAAGGCTAGTCTGAAGAGGGTGGTCTTGCAAGCCCTTCGAAAAGGGATGAGCTCTGGGATGGCTCGGGTGTCATCTGGGAGGGAGTTCCATAACACCGGAGCTGCCACAGAGAAGGCTCTTTGCCTTTGGCGTGTGTTTCACAATCCTAAAACATAAAATCAAGAATCCTATATGGCTCATTGTGTAGCAAAGTTGATCCACAGGCAGAACAACCTCGTAAAGTGCTAGCTGGACACTCACAAATGCATGAGCAGCCCTAATGGGAATGTACTAGCTCTGTCTTCAATCCAGGTAACTTGGGTAGGAGGTCATTGTAAAGGAAGGAAAGGAATTTCCACCTCTGCAACATTAACAAGAATGGCTTCTGTGCTCAGAGTTGTGATGGTGTTGCATTACCTATATGATTTTCTACTGCTGGAACAGGACAGGAGGATGTTGGAGTAAAATTGGTTCTTAGGTAGCAGCAAGTGACATAACTTTAACTGCCCTTCAAAAATATTGGTGGAATGGAGGAATAATTCATATATACTTTTTGTATTCAAATTTGCTATAGATTTTAATACAACATGGCTCTGGATTATTGTAGCACATTTATTTTATTTGGTATTTCTGATACTGTTCTTTGAATGGGAACTATGCCCGTCATCCTCAGTAAAGAGCCTGGGAGTCATATTAGACTTTTTGCTGACGATGGAGTCTCAGGTCTCTGTTGTCAGCAAAACCACTTTCTACCATCTGCGGCAAGCTAGGTGGCTGGCCTCCTATCTGGCTAGAAACGTCCTAGCCATGGTGGTCCAAGCCACGGTCATCTCAAGACTTGACTACTGTAATGCCCTTTACGTTGACCTGCCCTTGTCAGTGATCCGGAAACTTAAGCTTGTCCAGAATGCCGCTGCACGACTCTTTGCTGGAGTGCCAGTGAGAAGCCACATTACTCCCATCCTTCGGCAGCTTCACTGGCTTCCGGTCAAGCACTGGATCACTTTCAGGGTGATGGTGTTAACCTTCAAGGCCTTACACGGTCTGTTCTGCTTTTATGCGATTGTGAGCCGCTCTGAGCCCTCGGGGAGTGGCGGCATACAAGAACGAATAATAAATACCGTATTTTTCGCACCATAAGGCGCACCGGATGATAAGACGCACCTAGATTTTAGAAGAAGAAAATTGGAAAAAAATATTTTGGGCCAAAAGTGCTTCAGCGCCCGGCCCACTTTTTTGGCCCAAAATATTTTTTCCAATTTTCTTCTGGAAGGGTGGACCCTCCTCGGCCCCTCCGCCATCCCTAAGCCTTTCCCTTGGCGCCTCCTCCTCGGTCCCACCTCCTCCTCCGCCTCCTCTGCCTCTGCCACCGCCCGCCGCCCGCCCCGCCGCCTCCGCGCTTACCGCCGCCTCCGCCGCTTTCCGCCGCCGCTTTTTTGCCCCTTTCCGCCGCTTTCCGCCCCTTTCCGCCGCTTTCCGCCGCTTTCCGCCCCTTTCCGCCGCCTCCGCCACTTACCGCCGCCTCCCTCGCCGCCGCCGTGCATGCGCAGTAGGGTCCCAAGCGCGCCTGGCGCGTCTGGCGTCTGGCGCCAGGTGCGCCAGGCGTGCCTGCGCCAGCGCGCCAGCGTCAGACATCAGACGCGTGAGGCGCGCTTGGGACCTGCGCATGCGCGCGGCGCGAGGGCGGCGTGTAGCGGCGGAGGCGGCGGTAAGCAGCGGAAAGCGGTGGAGCCGCCTCCCGCCCTCGCCGCGCCTCCGCGCTTACCGCCACCTCCCTCGCCGCCGCGCATGCGCAGTAGGTCCCAAGCGCGCCTCACGCGTCTGGCGTCTGGCGCTGGCGCTGGCGCAGGCACGCCTGGCGCACCTGCGTCAGACGTCCAGACGCGCCAGACGCGCTTGGGACCTACTGCGCATGCGCGGCGGCGAGGGCGGCGGTAAGTGGCGGAGGCGGCGAAAAAAAGCGGCGCGGAAAGGGGGGAAAAGGGGCGAGGAGGCGGCGGAAAGCGGCGGAGGCGGCGTAAGCGCCGGAGGCGGCGCGGGGTGGGCGGCGGGGCGGAGGCAGAGGCAGAGGAGGCGGAGGAGGGACCGGGACCGGGAGGAGGCGGCCAAGGAAAGGCTTTCTATCGCCTCCCCCTTCGCTCCATAAGACGCAGCTGATTTTTCCTCCTACTTTGGGAGGAAAAAAACTGCGTCTTATGGTGCGAAAAATACGATAAATAAACAAACAAACTTCAGATTTGAGGTTATATCCTTCTTTATCCTTTTTAATGCTTATTTTAAGGAGGCTCATTGCATTGTTCCTAGACTGGATTTAATACAATGGTGATCATTTATACTGCAAAATATCTGGGATAAAGAAGTGGAGTATAAATGTGTGGAAGAAACACAAATATGCTCTCTTTGCTTAACTGTACAACAGCTTCTGCTCCCAGTCTCCCTTTTTTCAGAATCTGCTTTTCTTCTTATATTCATATGTCTGTTGCTTGTGTGGGACATAATCTGTAACACAAATATTCAAGTTTGCAGCTGGAGCAGAAAATCAGATGTTCATGGCATTCCTAATTATTACTGAAGGGAATGCATTACATTAATCAGCACCAGCAAACCATTAAGAATATAACAAGTTGTGGGTATTCCAACTAATGGAGATATGCCCACCATATCTTTGAGTTCTTTCCTGTCACATAATCCATTTCATTTCACCAGAACAGTAAGAGTGGTGCTAAGCTACAAGTCTTATTTCTCTCTTGACTAATTATTATCTCACTTGCATGGTTGCATCAGGTTCAACTCCATAACTATTTACTATTGGCTCTGTCGGGTGGAAGATGGTAGCTGCATTCCAAAACATTTTGTGGTTCAAAAGTTTCTCTTCACTCTACTAGGATCACAGTCCTCAAGAACTACAGTAGCTCACTTCTTCACTGCCCCTCTCCAAAAGAGGCATGCTGCTTACAAATGGCACCATTCACAATCTCACTCTAAAGGACTTCAGATCAGGTCAGCTTCCGTTTGCTTTCTTGGTGATTGAAATGTGTATGAAGGTTAAATTGCAGCTTTGAAGTTTATACAAAAACTCAGAAAGGACACACTTATTCACTGACACCAAAGCCACAATGTGCCACTGGGAGTAACCGGAATTTTAGTCCATCATTTTGTCTCCACACTCAACAGTAAGACTTTGCCAGCAAACAAGGCACAATGGTAGTTGTATCCTCCAGTACATATACTGCATGAGCTCATATACTGAGACCATATTTCCTCTGGTATAGCCCCCACCATTAAAGAATCCTTGGCCACTGTTAGACTTGGATCTTATGTTAATGGAGGCCCAAATCCTTTTAAAATAATGGCCTTGGTTCCACAATAAAAGACAACACCCTGCCTGAGTTTGCAGAATCTGAGCAAAGCAGTTGATGTTTGAGGATCTTGGACATCTCCTATATTACTTGTCACATGGTGAAGAACTCTGATGGTAATCAACAACAACAGCAGCAGCCAGACCATCACTGCACCTTGTGAAAGAACACTGCATTTTCCACTTTTCTAATATTTTTTACATACAGACACAGTTTCAGTTTTTGTTTATCTAAACCAGTATTTCACCATCCCTGCAGCGCCTGCACTGGCTGCCCGTTGAGTATAGAGCCTTACATAAGACCTTGACCTTGGCTTTCAAAGCCCTACGGGGCCGGGGCCCAACATACTTAAAGGACCGCTTGCTGATGCCTGCCTACTCAAGGACACCGCGGCCGGCAAACAAGAAACTCCTTTGCGTCCCGGGCATGAAAGAGGCCCACCTGGAGGCCACGAGACGGAGATCGTTCTCCATTGTGGCCCCCGTTTCTCTGAACTCGATGCCACTGGACCAGAGAGCCTCCCTCGACCTGCCCCAGTTCCTGACCGCCTAAAGACCTGGCTATTTAGAAAGCCATGGCTAATGCAGAACCAGGAACTCAACTACCTGAGCCTGGCCCTTGCATTTAACCCCTAAATATTTTAATCTAATTTTTAATATTTTTAATATTTTTAATTGTTGAATTGCTATATGTAAGTCGCCCGGAGCACTAACGTGGAGGGCGACTCAGAAATAATAAAGTCAGTCAGTCAGTCAGTCAGTCAGTACATGTACTGCATGAGCTCATATACTGAGACATATTTCCTCTGGTATAGCATGCAATGCCACCATTATGACTAGTAATCCCTGGCCACTGGTAGACTTATCCTATGTTAATTAGTTTAACATCCTTTTTAAAATAATGGCCTTGGTTGAGTCAATAAGAAAGCTACACCCTGCCCTGAGTTTGCAGAATCTGAGCAAAGCAGTTGATGTTTGAGGATCTTGGACATCTCCTATTTATAGAGTTGTCACATGGTGAAGAACTTGATGGTAATCAACAACAACAGCAGCAGCCCAGCGACCATCACTGCACCTTGTGAAAGAACACTGCATTTTCCACTTTTCTAATATTTTTTATTCCTACAGACACAGTTTCAGTTTTTTGTTTATCTAAACCAGTATTTCTACTCCTATCAGAAATCTCCTGAATCAGAGCTCAAGATCTATCAATTTAAATATGTGTGATTATGTGTGTAATATGTACATCTGAAAAATGTGTGCATATATGCTGTCGTCGACTTGGGGTGACCCCATGAATTTAATGGCATTTTCTGAGGCAAGGTATATTCAGAAGTAGTTTTGCCAGTTCTTTCCTCTGAACTATAGCCTATATTGGCAGTGTCCCCGCCAAGTACTAAACAAAGGTGACCCTAATAGTTTCCAATACTAGACAGGCTCTGATGCCTACCGGGGTATTTAGATCGCATGTCTGAAAAGTAGTAATTGAAAATTTACATGGAAGTGTGTAGTTAATGTACAAGTTAGGTAGTCCACTCGGAAATGGATTTCATAGAAACAAACACAGTCTTTGTTTCACTGCCTTCTTGTCTTGGTGCTCTGGTGGTCTTTTAATGCTAAAGGGCAGAAAAGTATGAGCCAAGCTGCCATCACAAGGTGTTGACTTCTCTGGAATATGTGACTGATTGTTGACTTGATCTTGGAAACACAGGAAAGCTCAACAGTATTTAGCAGTTCTAGCTTGGATGGGTTGAAACTCACATATACTGCTGCACTGGTGGGATAAGAAGAGGCAGAGTATGGAGCAAACATATGGAATTGACTACTTCGCTACTTATTGGTGGCCATGGCTACCTGCCCTAGATGAGTGAGATATTGCAAATGGGATGTGTTCATGATACCACTGATTACAGATTTTGTTGCTGAAATCTGCCCATAAGTGGGTTCTGAGAGATGGGACAAATATTTTCTCCTTGGATCCTGAAAAGTACTGCGTGGATGCTACCATTTCCCTTCTTTGTCAGCTCTGCCCTTTTGTTGCAATTCAAACCAATAATTAAGAGGGGAGGATTGTCGTCATGCTCTTGCATGCAGGCGACTAACAGATCAATTTGACTTTATTTGCTCATCATGTTAGGTAATTTGGCTTGGAGCCTCAGCATTAAACGTTGACAATATATATTTTCTCAAGGTTCCTGCACAAGCAAGCAGGGAGTTTATTAATACTTTTGTTGTGCTGCTGTTGGATTCTGAATTCTAGTACATGTTGCTGTGGCCTCTATCTGTGACACAGGTCCTAGTTATCCTTTTTGTGTGTGCAGTGAAATTACCTGGGGTGATTGGGTGCTTTGGGAATGGGAGGGGGAGAGAAGGGGGAATTCCTCCTCTTCACCCTCCCTTGTCACCCCAACGCCCAGGCCAACATCAATCCATGCAAAGGAGGGGATTGGGATAGTAACTCCCTCTTGGTATCCAGTTCAATTGGGACTGGATGATTCTGCTGCAAACTGCTGTTGCCTGTACATTTTCAAATTGGAAGAGCTGCGATTGGCTTTAGGGCCACATGATGGACAAAAGCTGAGAAAGAAGGGCAATAGTTTTTTTTCTTGGTTGCTAATGGATTTAACCCAAAATTATCGTAAGATGAACTGAAGTAATTTAATGATATGCCAAAGATCTGAGAGAAGAATATCTTGGGAACAGCAACTTCCCAAATTTCCCGGTCAGCAAATTGCTGCTCTTTTGGGGATTCTAGGATAAACTCCGAAAACTCCCATTTCAAGATAGATCAGTGTGCATAAGTAAGGGGTTGAGAACATCTGTATTATCTGAAAGCCTTGAAAATGTTATACATGTATTTTTCTTTCCTCTCTGGATTGTAACTTGGGTTCCTTCCCAATTAAGATTCCTTTGCAGTACTATAGCTGCCTGCAGTCTTTTGTAATTCTTGCAGCATTTGCATTCAATGTCTGAAGTTTTTCAATGCAGAATTTGCTGCTTTATGATGAGTGGGTTGTGGGTGCAGACATGTCTGCTTCCAAAAAGAAACCTTGTTTATGGATACAAGTTAATGGATCTTGCTGAAGTAAGCATTCCTAGAGGAAGTTGAAGAAAAGGAGGGAGAAAATTCCTAATGGCAAACATTGTCAAAACTGACTGTTTAGCACAAGCTGTGTTACAGCTGGAAAATGCAAAAGAAAGATTGAATGCTCCAGGGAAGGCCAAATGAAGAAACATTAGTAAACATCAATTAAGTAGGCTGCCTTGGTATGGCAGCCAAATGTAAGACATAACCTTGATTTAGTGATTGTATGCAAGATGTAAACATAATTAATCAAGGATAGTACTGATGACAGAGGTCTCCCTCTGTGGGTTGGAGAATAAAAATCTGTTTAAAATGCAGAGTCAACCAAATTAAATCCATTTTGGATAGTCTAGGGACCAAGTAAACCCATCATAACCTTATCTGCACATTTCTTTTTTTAAAAAAATGCCAAAAAAAGAGGGTTGATAAAAGCTGTTCAAAATCACAACAGTGGAGTAGAAGAGAAAGTGGCCACTATCCCAAAATTGTTGCCATTTGTACTGGAGCTAAGCTCCTACAGTTGGTATTGGCAATTTTCCTTCCAGGGTGAATAGCAAATGCAGAAAGGCATAATCTTTAGGAAGAGACTTTCATAATTTGACTATTATGACAGAAAAAGCTTTCTTTTTAGTAATAACCTTCTTCACTGACATATAGATGGCTCTCTAGACAAAACTTCAATTGTTATGTGAAAGAAGATTTGATCTTTCACATAATCCAGTTTTAGGGCATTTAAACCAGAACCTTGGATTGAGATTCAATATCCAGTATCATCCATGGTTTTGTAAATGTTTTCCAAGGCAGCTCCTCTAACAAGGCTCTACTGTTATCTTAGGACAGTGTTTTTCAATCTATTTTGAGCAGCGGCACACTTTTAACATGTACAAAATCCTGGGGCACACCACCAACCAAAATGACTCAAAATGACACTCTAACACAGTAATACATATAGTTAATATATGTATTATATCTATATCTGTGTGTGTGTGTGTGTGTGTAACTCAAAAACTACTTGACAAATTGCTGCCAAATTTGGCCACCAAACATATTAATACTAACCCAAGGAGGGACCATCAGTCAAAAAATTGATTTTGTCATTTGGGAGTTGTAGTTGCTGGGAGTTATAGTTCACCCACAATCAAAGAGCATTCTGAACTCCACCAATGATGGAATGGAATCAAACTTCCCACACAGAACTCCCATAACCAAGAGAAAATACTATAAGAATTTGGTGGGCATTGATCTTGAGTTTTGGAGTTGTAGTTCACCTATATCCAGAGAGCACTGTGGACTCAAACAATGTTATGTTATGTTGTTGTTTGTTTTCTATTCAGAATCACAATGTTGGAAGGAGGCTCACCACTTTAAGGTCCCTCTAAAACAGGCATGGGAAAACTTCGGCCCTCTGGGTGCTTTGGATTTCAACTCCCACCATTCCTAACAGCCTGAGGCCCTTTCCTGCTTAAGTGGTTGAGGGGGGAAAGGGGCCTGAGGCTGCTAGGAATGGTGGGAGTTGGAGTCCAAAACGCCTGGATGGTCCAAGTTTGCCCATGCCAGCTTTTTAGACAGAGACCTCTTCCTCCCCCTTCCCCTTTGCGCCCTTTCTTCCCCCTCCTGCCGAACACTTACTTTTCTTCTCCACTCAGGCTCCCTTCTTCCCAGCCTCGCTCTGCTCGCTTTGCTTTGCTTTGCTCACACTGCCACTTCTGCCACCATTTTGATCCGAGGAGGCAGCACGAGCATGTTCAGGAGGGGAGGGGAGAGGGAGGAAGCTGTGGGGCAGTCTGCGCAGCAGCGCCCACACAGATCACGTCTTCCTCCCTCCCCCTCCTTTCCTGAACACGCTCACGCTGCCTCCTCGGATCAAAATGGTGGCAGAAGTGGCAGCGTGGTTGGGAAACACTAGCTTAGGACATATAATATATTCACATTATAGAGATGAACATATAAATATTGTTCTCATTGAAAAGGTTTGTTTGTATGTTTGTTTGCAATGCTTTATTAATGCACATTTGACTGTATTGAAAGGCATGATAAGCTGCCAATGCCTGGCAAGTGCCTATTAGGAAAAACAAATTACAGCTCAGTATCAGCTGGAGTTCAGCCAATGGATATCAAAATCTGTGGATGCTCAAGTTCTATTATATATACAGTGGTGTTCTAAAATACCATTCCTTAATTAAAATGGCTTAAAAGCTTGAGGGTATGTGAAATGGCAGGGAGCAATAGCAAAGTATTCCTACACATCAATGTAGTGCTTGGTACATAGTAAAATCAAGTTTTCCTTTATGCATCTTTGAATATTTGAATATTTTGAGCTGTGGTTGATTGTGTATGTAGGTGCAGAACCCATGGAGACAGGGGGAAAGGGGAGTGACTGTAGTAGCATTTTGCAGCACTGCCAAGATGTGAATCTGATTGAGTATCATTTATGCACTGACGGAAAGATATACCTCATCATACCTGGCAAATTTTGGAAGCAACTCCAGTTGTGCCGCAGCTTTGCCATGGAAGCTATTGGCTCCCACTACATGTAGGAAAAGTACTTCCTGGGTGGCTCCAGGGCAAACTGTGGTGGAACCAGAGTCACTACTTAAAAAAGCCACTGACGGTAACACAGGAGTCTTCCCATGTTGTACTGCCCTCAGTGGGGGAGAAAGCCGGTCAGTAGACACTTTCTTCCATGTGATGAGGGAGGGAGAAAATCAGAAAAGTGTGAGGCATGGGGTGATAGGTTCCTACGCCTCCTGGGTGGGTGCTGCTGGGATCACCATGATGTGCGGTGATCCACGTTGATTCTGGTGGTGCGGGTGACAAGGCTGATATTTTGGTCAAATATAAACCATGGATTGAAGTGAACTTGATGTTTTCTTTTTTAAACACAGCCTCTTATTATGTATGTGATTCTGAGCTTAGGTTTTTAAAAATAATTTTAATATATATATTTTAGAAAATTACTAAAAATTCATAGATGAACTAATCTTTCTGAATCTTTGCAAAACTGATGATTGCTGACCTGCTTATGTTGTCTTATTGTGCAGAAATTCAAGGGAATGCCTCTGTAGCACAGCAGTTCTCGTTTGTGCCTGGGGGGCAGGGGCCAGGACCGGGGGTCCCATTGGCATTGGGGCCTGCAGCAGCAGAGCTAGATTCTGAAGAGGATTTAGAAGGGTTAGCAGAAGGAGAGTTTCCCATGCCTCCTTCGCCCACAGAAAGTTTGGCATGGGAAGAAGGTTGGCCTGACCCTTACGACGAGACAGATAACCAGGTGCAAATGGAAAGCAGTGATAGCGAAACTTATGAACGGCCGGGTGGGAGAGGTTCACAGGATCCTGTGAGTGAAAACATGGAAGAGAGCGGCTGGGAAGATTCTAGGGAGGAGAGCTGTCATGGAGATAGAGACCCAGGTGCTGGGAGGCAAGGCCGAACCTTTGATAGGAGACGAAGCATCGAGTCTAGCAGAAGGGGATGGTACCACAGCCTAGACAGGCCGAGGTCTGTCAGCAGAGATTGGAGACGACGAAGCCTAGAGCGTCGGGGACCTTGGCCGAAAGATTAAGTATAGGATCCGTGGGAACGAATCCCCAGTACTTCGGCCACATCTCTTCTGAGTAGATGTGTAGCGAAGTTGGTTCACGGAGCTAAGTTGGCTAGTGGCCACCAAGTCTTGCCTTGCATTTGTATCTTGCCTTGTTCCTGAATCTGCATTGCTGTGCGGAGCTTTGCCAAGCCTTTGGGATTATTTACCAAGCTGCTTTTAGACAATTGATTGCTTACTGCCTTTGGATTGCTTTTGCTATTTTTATGGACAATATTCCTTTTGAACTGTTTTTATATTCAATAAAGTAGTTAGCCTTCAGTTCGTCTCTGTGTGTGTGATTAAGGGGCCGGTCAAGTCCGTGCATCGTGACAGCCTCTTGTGGTTTTTTAAAGATTTATTAAAATCTAAAAAAAACCCCTCTATAATCAGTGGATGACCAAAACATTCTGAAACTTGGCAGGCTTAAAGTTGTAAATGTTGTCTACAAGCATGCTTCATCCTGATAGCCATAAAATAACAGAAACATGAGCCTCAAAATTTTTCCCTTTTGCCACTAATGGAACAAATCTTAACAAAACAATCATGAACTTTCAGAAATTCGGATTATGAATCAGAATGGGATCTTTCCACATTTTTATGAATGGAAGCAGGGGCCATCTGAATCTCTGGAACGAATTACTAATCAGATTTCAGCCGTTTCACACACCTCTACTAGTTACAGAATCGAAATCCAATTACTAATTTCTTTGATTTCTCTTTCATCATGCCCCATTTGAGTGTGAAGACATTAACTTTCAAACTTGAATATTACATTCTATGCCTGAATAGAACCGTATTGTAATACATTTGTCTCTTCATTTGTGGAATCAGCTGAAGTATAAAAAGTCTATTATTCATTCTTTTTGATGAGTTTTTAAAATACACAATTCTGATAATTCTCGCAATCTAGGATATATATTCTAATTTTTCCAGTAATCATTAAAATTAATAGCTGCCATTAATACACTACTTTATTGATATAGAAAATCCTGTTTGTACTACGTGGTGATTAGGTTTAGCTCAACAAAGAATAGCATCCTCACGTTTATTCCCCCCCCCCCCCGAAAAAAGCTGAACAATTTGAATTTAATTTTGATTGAGTGGATGTGGGGGCCTGTCTGCACTCAGTAGCAGGTGTGTACATTGAAGTTTCAGAGTCTTCAGAAAATAATTGAATGCCATGAGCCATTTTAAGCACACACAATCCCTTCAATAGTCTACTAAAATGTGTTTTCCTTCATTCTCATTGAATATGAAGAGTCCAGGCCAGAGAGGAAATCTTTGTTACTGGCTAATCTCTCCAGGGCTTTGAGGGGTGTCACTTTGAAAAAGCAATTTGATGAAAATTGTTGTGCCGTGTTCTCTCAAGCAAAGTAGTTTACATAAACACTGCTGCATTTTCTTTCCATTCCTTATCTCTTTATTTATGAGAGGGCAGTGCCTTTGTTCTCAGTGCACACAAAGAAAATGATTATGTGATAAGTCCCAGTCTTTCATTTAAATTGTTACTATACAACAAGGCTACAATTAGTGCAGAGCATGACCACATAGACTGAGTGACAAATATCAAAATGCACAGGGAAGGCCATAAACATGTCCTGTGTGATTAAGATGGCTGTGTTTGGATATGGTGCGAAGTCATCCTTTGTTTTCAGCACAGTTGATTGGGCAAGGCAGAGTCTGGTTCACAGAAGAGCAAGGAAATCACATTTCATTTTATCTCATGTGGATTTGTTTCCCTGTCACCTTCTCAGCAAATATCCAGCTGCTATCTTGTACTCTATCAGAGTGGTTAAGAACCAGCATATAAATTCATTGCATCAGTAGTTCTTTCATTATTAACTGGCTGCAGAAATGGAGCAGGAAGTATGAATAATTCCCATGAAGATAGAGTTGCACTTGGCCCACCCTGATCCAGGCATGATTTTAGACTATTATCCTCTTCCTAGATGAGCCACGTGGAGGTGGCTTCATACTTTATTGGTGGCTTCATCATACCCAAGCAAAGCTGGGGTTGAGAAGCCATTTATTTTCTTTGCTCCACAACCATAATGAGTCAACACAACAGTTTGACAGTATGGGCAACCTTTATTAATGTTACCAATCAATGTGATATGCAAACCTATTTAAAGGACATAAACTTGGTGTGTATAAAGCTGGGGCAATGGTCAATGATGGGCAAGACCTACTGCAACAAATCAGCAAATGTGCATGATGGGGATATTGAGACAATTGTCACCAATGGGCCCCCAGATGCAACAAATGATTGATTCCAGAGCACATGTGAGAATGTCCGTTCATGGTCTACACCACAAAGGGGTGCCTTAGGTTCACACCAGAATGTAAACTTGTCCCTGTTTTCCTGAATGTTTTCCTGAATGTTTGCCTATCACACACCCAATTAGTCACAAACAATAGTGTAGGGTAGTAACCCTGCCTAATACAATGGGGGAGGGGGAGGTCCTTACTCAGCCCCAACAGCAACCCTTAAAAATACACTGTTAACAGGTGGGTGGGTGGGTTGGTATTAGAAACCAGAATGGAGATTCAGCCACACTGAATCCACCCCACTAAGTCCCAGCCGGGACTAATTTCTTGCTCTCACTTCGATAGAAGGGAGCAAAAAGCCCTCCTCCCTCATGCTGAGGGGTGGGGGAAGCAATTCTGTATCATCTTTGGAAACAGTTTCAAGTGAAGTCTGAAGACCATTGCCATAGATAATTGTGGTCTCATTTTTAAAGCCTATAGCAGGAGCTCGGCTTCATAGTCTCCAGGAGAATGGTGTTTCCTTTAAAGAAGTGAAAGAAGCCTGGAAGAAATATCAAGTCTCCCTTTACTATACATTTATTAAGATTTTGCCATCCTCAACTTATTTATGGTAGGTTCAGAAAATCTAGATTCACATTGTCTTATTGACATTTTTTCCAAGTTCATGTGATCTAAGTCCAGACTGAGAAGAACAATGAACATACCAGATTTCACTTATGAAAAGACTAAGTGCATGTTTTACCACTATCATCAAACTAGATGACTACATGGTATTACCTAGAGCCCTCATTGTATACATTTGCTTATATGTAAAGTTAGGGTCATGAGCATCATCATCGGAGTCCATACTTTGTTACACCTAGGCATGAGTGCACCCACAGTTACATAAACTCCATAAGGTTCATTACAAAGCCCAACAAAAATGGTCTCTAGGATTTAGACCTGTTACAGTGGTTATTTGGGGGCACTGATTCAGAAAATTGTATTGGATAGATCACATCAGTTCTAGTTTCTTAGATATGGTTATCGCGACTTTCTATGGGAAAGCAGATGGCGACTGGTAGATGACATGTATCCTGTATCTCAAAAACTAGAGCTGACAGGGGAAAATGTGCCATTTTTGGAATCAGCAGGTCAAATATACCCAGAAACAGGATTAACATTTGAGGCACCAAAATGCGTGTTGGATAGTGTTGGTTTTATAATACGGTGACTGAAATATATCAAATGTTTTAAAGGTCTGAACAAGAGCTAAAGCAATGACGTGCGCTCAGTGTGCTCTGATTTTATAATTTATAGCAAAAATATGTTATATGTTATATCGTCATTATTGTTTGTCCTTATTTCTTTCTACAATATTCTTTTAATGTGTTACATTTTGGTGTTCTGTATTGCTTTCCCATTATCTATCTTGTGAGAGCATTTGTGGTTTGTCCAGTACCTTCGCTGTTCATTCCTTTCTTCAAAAGGGATGATGCATATTTATCATGGATTTAATAAACACATTGGCTGACACATGAAGCAAATATAATCTGATAAGATTATGCAATGTCATACAAATCAGTTCAATATAACAGTAGGCCAGCAATCAATGGTAGTATCTGATCCTATCTGTGACAATTTAGACACTGTCACATTTGTTTCTCATTCTGTGATCAAGATGGTACTGAACAACAGTTGCTGTTGGATTTTATTTCCTATAAAACATGGCTTTCTGTTGGCTTGTTTGAAATCTCACCTCACTTTTTGAGATGACCAGAAACATTAGTTTTGCATAATCTTAAATGGATCAATATAATAAGAACGAATAAGAAGGAAATCTTTGTTAGTAGAACTCTGAACTGTAAAAGCTCACACATTACTAGAGCATGCTTATATGACTGGTATCCTCAAACACTAATCCCTTAACAGGCTTCATGCTCTAATTTTGATTAAACTAGCATCTTGTTAATCAAGGTTTTAACTGAAAAGCCAGTAAAAAGAGCACAGCATTAATTAAATTTGGAGGTTGTGTAAAATAAAAATCTTTATAAGCACAGCCAATGCTCAGAAAAATGCACTGCTCAATTTAGGAGTTTTTGATATACAAAAGATTTCAGGGAAATCTGAAGTACAGGTTGAGCATCCCTTATCTGGAATTGCCAAAATTGGAAATACTCAAAAATTGTTTACATGGATGACTGAGATCGTGACACATTTGCTTTCTGATGGTTCAATAAACAAAATTAATGCAAATATTGTATAAACATATCATTGGGGGGTTTAGCCCTCCCGGACTTTAGATACTACTACGAAGCAGCAGGATTTCATTGGTTAAAGGAATGGATTAGATTTGAGAACCACACCTTATTTAACCTGGAGGGCTATAACTTAAGGTATGGATGACATGCTTACTTATGGTATGGAAAAGATAAGGTGAACAAAGAATTGAACTGAAATCCAATAAGATCTACCCTCCAAAGGATCTGGAAGAGATATAAGGAAAAGATGGATTTTTTAAAAAACCCTTTATGACTGTGTCCATTGGAAGCAGTACTTAGACCAACATCCAATGAGGAAATAAGAACTTACAGGAAGTATCTAATTACAGAAAAAGACCAATGGAAATTAAAACTGAGAAAAGAGATAGGGATAAATAACTGGTTCTGTATCATCAATTACATGATTCATTTAGAAAAGATGTTTAAGTAGGGTTTCCTAACAGAAAATTGACACTGGAAGGTAATATGAAGAAAGGGAATAAGGGTTTAGTTGCTAGAGATTAGGAAAGCCCCCACTCTGGAGACCTTTAAAAAAACACCTGAAAACTTGGCTCTTATTTATTTATTTATTTATTTATGTATTTATATTCCACTCTTCTCACCCTGAAGGTGACTCAGAGTGGATTACACTACACATACTTGCAGACAATCCCTGCAGTTCAACATTTATAGACAACATATATAGACATATATAGACAAACATATATAGATGAACAGAGGCAAATTTCTGGGAGCTGATGCACTCCTCCTCTCGCTCAGCGTTTTCCAGCATCCCTTTGTTGTTCTTCCTCAGCGATTCCTGAGTTCTTTTTATGGCCTCATAAATCAGTCAAAATTCCACTGTGCTTTTGGAGAGTAGTTATTTAATTTCTATCATTGCTCTCCTCAATGTCCCCGTTCTTGGAGTCAATCCCCCCTCCCCCCATAAAGGATGTTTTCCCTGTAAAGGATGCTATCTCGAGTATCCCACCCCGAGTTTTAACATTTTAACATTTTATATATGTGCTTGCAGCCTGCCCTGTCTTTGTGATTTTAGATATCTAATTGTATATTGTTTATATTTATATGTATGTATATTTTTATTGTGTTCATTGCTGATATTTTTATTTTATTTTATTGTAATTTGTTGTTTGGGCTTGGCCTCATGTGAGCCACCCCGAGTCCCCATTGGGGAGATGGGGCGGGGTATAAATAAAGATGATGATGATGATGATGATTATTAGAGGACAACCAAATAAAAATCACTTTGATCTCCTGGGTTAAAGCCTAAAGAAAAATATTGATCTGGAGAATTGGAAGCATCTTTTGAAAAGTGGATTTAAATTCTCAATAGCTGTCTCCATCAGAGAAAATATGTGGCGCAGCTGGCTAAGTGTCAGCTGCATAAGATCTCTCTGACCAGTAGGTCATGAGTTCAAGGCCTGCCCAGGTTGAGGTGGGTTCTCGACCTTAAGTGTAGCCTGCTGCCGACCTTTGCAGCCCAAAATACAGTTACATTTGTCAAGTAGGAGAAAGAGGTATCACATTAAAGTGGGGAGGCAAATTTTGACTGATTTATGAGGCCATTAAAAAGAACCCAGGAATCGCTGAGGAATGCAGAAGAAACAACATAGGGACACTGGAAAACGCTGGGAGATGAGGAGTGCGTCAGCTCCCCCTGGTGGCCAGAACGTTTGCCTCTGTTCGTCTATATATGTGTGTAATATGTCAAAATGTATGTACTGTACTGTGATAAATGTCACATGTTTATATGTCATATGTTGAACCTCAGGGATTGTCTGCAAGTATGTGTGCTGTAATCTGCTCTGAGTCCCCTTCAGGGTGAGAAGAGCAGAATAATAATAATAATAAATATAATGCCAGAGACAATAGCCAAAATGGATAAAACCCAGCTAGGGGAATTCTGGTGGTGCAAGATGCAGAAAGGCACATTCTTCATGTTTGGGGAACCTGTAAGATGATACAAGATTTTTGGGAAAAGGCAATTAAAAAAACAAATAAAGTGACTACTGATAAGGCTACAAAAATCCAGAAATGTGCTTTTTAGGAATATTTATAGGGAGAATTAGCAAAGGAGATGAGGACATTTGTTAATATAGTTTTGTTGCAGCTAGACCGACAATAGCAAAATCATACAAAGGTGAATAAGAATGATCTAAAAAGGATTGGAGAGAAAAGTTATAAGAATACTTTCAAATGGCATGTTATCTAATGGTAATCAGGAAGGAAATAATAAAGAGTTTGTTTAAAAATGGATGCTGGCATTTGAATACATGGGAAGAAAGACAGATGTGGACTTTAAAAAACAGCTGCAAGGGGAATTTACTAAAGAAGATATAAGGCTAGATTTTTATTAGATATGTATCATCATCTATGGTGGTCCACGCCTTGGTTACCTCTAGATTGGATTACTGTAATGCGCTCTACGTTGGGCTTCCCTTGAAGACTTACAGTTCAATAAACTAGATTGAGATTACTGTAAAGCTCAGATTCCTCTTTGCTCTGCCTGGAGTAAGGCTGAATAAAGCTCAATTCCTCTTGTTAACTTCCCATTATTCACAGAAGACAAAGGCCCGGAAACTCCAACTTGTCCAACGCTCGGCTGCCAGATTAAAAACTGGGGCAGGTTACAGGGAGCTCCACTAGCTGTTTACGACCCCCTGACTGTTCAAAGAACTCCACTAGCTGCACGTTTAAAATATTCTGGTTAAATGCCCAGGGCCCAATTCAAAGTGCAGGTAATTACTGACTGACTGACTGACTGACTTTATTATTTCTGAGTCGCCCTCCACGTTAGAGCTCCGGGAGAATTACACACAACAAATTCCACAATTAAAATAGAGTATTTAAAACTAGATTAAAATATTCAGTGGTTAAATGCAGGTAGAATATTGCGATGTATCTGTTTGGGAGAATGACATCCCTATATAAGATGTGAAGTCATGAGTGGTGGATTTTGGTAGAATATTGCGATGTATCTGTTTATCCCTATATAAGATGTATTTGACTATTTCAAGATGTTTCTCCTTTGTATATTTTGTATCCTACTAATTTCACGCAATACTTTTTAATAGTGATTTTTTACACCCCCCCCATATCATCAGACTAGTGTATAAGATGCATATGAAACACAAATTAATTTCACATTTAGAAATGGCTCACATCATCAAGATATCTCATTTCTACAGATATGAAAACAGGTATTTCAAAATCTGGGAAAAAAATCCAAAAGATATCTGGTTTTAAGCATTATGGATAAGAGATCCTCGCCTGAATACCTCACAAGCTTGCATGTCACATTTGAACAGTTTTCTTTTTGTGTTAACTGGCCTTTTAAATTTTGTTAGAAATGATCAAGATAACTTACCTGCTTTTAAGGATTTAATCCTGTTAATTAAAACTCATCTTGACTTATTTCTGCATAACCTTGAGTTACATCATTCCATAAACTCCAGATAGAAGTAGGAGAAAACATCTAGCAAGGTCCATATGATATTAGTGTTTCATTTAGCTGCTCAGGTAATGTTTCCTAATGTCATATTAAGACAATTTTCTTCCGTTTCCCTCATTGTGCAGCCCTTGAAGTTAACTACAAATTTCTCCAGAGAATTTTCCATTTTTCTGGTGCAGGGGTTTTGGACTGAAGTGGGAAGGAGAAACCAGGAGAGGCAATAATCTCCCGAGTCCGTTCTCTACCAGTATTGCTTTCCACATTATAGTAGTGGGCCCTTGCAGAATCACACATATTAGTATTTCTGTAATCATGTTGTCCAACATTGAGCTGACAGCAGCTTTTCCCTCTTGTAAAGCAAAACTGGCTTCCTGAGCAGTTATGTAACTTCTTGAGAAAGCAAGAGTTCAAACTAAAATGACAGTAAGCTCAACTGGCAACATGCTGAATTAGGAAATCTCCTGTTGGTTTTTTCTTCATTATACTATACTGCAAACCTCTTCCTCCTTCAATTGGAGAAATAGACACTGACAGACAGGGCAACTGCACAGGGAGGAAGGGAGGGAAATAGATTGACCACATCTTTAGCTCCGGTATTGTGTTTGCAGAAAGAACTATGTACATCAATCTATCTTAATTTATTAATGAAGATTATCACATCAGCCTACCTCAATTCATTAAAAGATGTTATCTGGACACTTGACCATGAATGGATCTACATTGGCCCACTATACCAAAGACTTCTCAGCCACTGCACATATGAGAGGGAGTCTCAACTGCCTAGCAGCATCAAATGTAGTTCAATGGTACTGGACAGTCAACCTTACCCTCCCCTCCTTCTTCTTCTCCCCTTTTTCAATTGCCACATTGCCCCAACCAACAACATAGCAGGTGATGGCCAACAGGTAGGGCTAATGTTGAGACCAGTTACCTCTGTGGAAGTTAAGGTAAGTGACAATCTGTGTCCATAGACCAATGAGCCCCCAAAACATTCCAAAACTGGCCCAACTATTCAGACAGGTCCAAAGTTGGGGGATCTAGAAATTCTGGAGCAGAATTTTGAGTAGTCCTCAGCTTTGGTTAATGTGGGACAAGGCTGCATTAAGGTTACACCACATTACCCCATAACCGCTCCATGTGGCTCATCTGCCACAGAGCTGATCTGGGCCCTTTCTGACCTAACTGGCCAGCTCCATCTTTCTGGACCCACATTCATAACATTTTCATTTCAATATGACGTCTTAGAATGTTTATGCTTGTCTAAGGAGAGACTCCCATTAACTTGTGGGGTTCCCCAGGGTGCCATCCTTTCCCCGCTATTGTTCAACATCTATATGCGCCCACTGGCCCAGCTGGTTCGCGACTTCGGTCTGGAGTGCCATCAGTACGCGGATGACACCCAGCTTGAGCTGAGAATGGACGGCAAGCCAGAAACCGTACCCGATTGTTTCCATCAATGCCTTGAAGCCGTGAATGGATGGCTGCAGGCTAGCCGATTGAAGGTTAACCCGTCGAAGACGGAGATCCTATGGCTGGGTTGCCCTGGATTGAGTGGTTGCCGGCTGCCTACCCTGGATGGCGAGCCTCTAAGCCCGTCATCCTCCGTAAAGAGTCTGGGGGTCCATTTGGACCCATTGCTATCGATGGAGACACAAATCTCCACGGTATGCAAGACCGCATTTTATCATCTGAGGCAGGCTAGGCGGCTGGCTCCCTACTTGTCCAGAGGTGACCTGGCCACGGTGATCCAGGCAATGGTCATCTCGAGGCTGGACTACTGTAACGCTCTCTACATAGGCCTTCCCTTGGCAACAATCCAGAAACTCAAGCTGGTGCAGAATGCTGCTGCTCAACTTCTGGCAGGAGTGTCGGTCCGAGAGCATATAACACCCATCTTGCAGCAACTGCACTGGCTACCAATAGAGTACCGAATTGTTTTCAAGGTGTTGGTTTTAACCTTTAAGGCCTTGTATGGCTTAGGGCCAGTGTACCTGAGGGACCGTCTCACCCAGTATGTTCCCCCGAGATCACTACATTCAGAAGAACAAAATCTCCTGGTAGTCCCATCGATCCACTCTTGTCGGCTATCATCAACTAGATCGAGAGCCTTCTATGCAGCTGCACCATCCCTCTGGAATTCCATGCCGGATGAGGTTTGTTCCATTACGGAATTAGCCCCGTTTCGGAGAGCTTGTAAGACTTTCTTGTTTAAACAAGCCTTTAACCTCACCAGCCCATGAAGTCAGATAAAAGTTTAGAATTAATATGTGACTATGTAGATGCTTGCCTTAGGGGTAGTTGTACTTCTACGCTTTTAATGTTTTGTGTTTTATACTTTTAGTAAACTGTATTAAACTGCTTTGCACTATTGTACGTGTACTGTGTAAACCGCCCCGAGCCTGCAGGGAGGAGCGGTTTATAAAAGTGAATAATAAATAAATAAATAAATTAATTAAATAAGATGCCCAGTACTATTTTCAAAACTGATCCTGCTTTGAAAAATTGATATGGATAAACTTACTGTGCTGATTAAGGAGAAATAGCTAAGTTTAAGAAAGACTAGGGGCCATTGACTGTGTTTCACTAGCAAAGATGGGGCCAAATATCCATCATTTTTTTGGACTATAAATGTGTTATTATGTGAGAAAGGATGTACCAATAGTTTCTTTTCACTAACTGGGTATAGAAAACGGAGATATCACAGATTATTTGTAGTTTGTAGTTATTGTTTTTAAAATGTTTAGAATGTACTACTATTATTCTAGAAAATGGGTTTTTTTGGCAAACAAGTTTTATTTTGCTTTCAAAAAGGGAAAAAATAACTCTAATAAAAAGTAAAGGAGGAAAAAGAGAAAGAAAAGATGGGGAACATGAGAGGATATAGTAGGTAAGTTACGGAGCCCTCTTAGTTAAATAGTTCTACACATGAGTCAGTTGTGTCATCAAAGACACAGGGGAGGGTATTGTTATAAATATTTTTAGTATAGGGAGAAAGTGAAGTAAAAGAACAAAAATCCAACTATGATGTCTTCTCTAATGAGTAAAAATTATCCTGCGAGATCCACGTTGATTTCTTTTATCTTCTTATATTGTCCTCTCCTCTCCTCTTCCCTTCCAGATTTGCATAGTGAGTGCATCAATGTGGCGCAGCTGGCTAAGTGTCAGCTGCATAAGATCTCTCTGGCCAATAGGTCATGAGTTCGAGGCCTGCCCGGGTCGTGTAGCCAGTTGCATCTGTCAAGTAGGAGATAAAGGTACCACTTTAAGTGGGGAGGCAAATTTTGACTGAATTATGAGGCCATTAAAAGAACTTAATGCGGAACGAGGAATGCGGAACGAACAACAAGGGGCGCTGGGGACGCTGAGAGACTAGGAGTGTGTCAACTATCCCTGGTGACCAGAGTTTGCCTCTGTTCGTCTATATGTGTGTATGTGGAAACAGCAGGGATTGTCTGCTTAGTATGTGTACCTGTAATCTGCTCTGAGTCCCCTTCGGGGTGAGAAGAGCAGAATATAAATAAAGTGTATTATTATCAATATCTTTTGTTGATGTTGTTGTTCTGTTTTTCATTTATGGGGGGCGGGGGCAGGAGGGATTGCATGTTTGTATGTAAGTTTTATTTTAATCTGTTTAAATAAAAATGTAATCATAAAAGAAACTGACCCACTTTTAGGAATGGGAAGTTACTGGTGACTATTTTTACATTTGTTTATATTTTAAATAGACTTTTCCATGCTATTATAGCCCACAGATCCCATGTGTACACACATGTGTTCACACACATACATATAGTCCAAACCCATGGCCTGCTCCCCAAAGAACATCTTTGTACAGAATTAGAAACAAATACTGATATGAATTCGAAGCATACTAAGTTCCATGTATTCATATGCTAGTATTCAGCAACACATTGCATGTTATCTGTTATAACTGTTGAATATCCAATTATGGATGTCAAATGGTAGAGGATTTAAAGTGTAAATATCAAACATTTAGCAAATTAGCAAATAATACCTGAAAATTTGCAGAAGAGGTTGGTATAGATGATTTAAGGTACACGTTTATTGTGAACGGGTGTCATCAAAATCTAGAATAAAGATTAGAATAAAGATAAAATATTTGTTAAGAATTGACAACAGTTGGAGAAGTCAACTTTTTTCCAGCCATAACTGCCTTGAGTCATTTACAGTCCAGGTATTCTGGATCTAGATGGAGAAAAACTCTGCATATATTCAGCTACCAAAGCACACTTGCCAGATGTATAAAAATAGCTTGTAATAAAGTAAGCAGACACTAGCACTTGCTCCTTTGGCAATGGAAAACTGCAGACAGTACAGATAAACATGAATTTAATAAACCAACAGACAAGGCAAGACAGATAAAAATCAATAGCTCAAAACTGAAATGGAAGCAGGTTTTTCCAGGTATAAAATGTTGAGGGGTGCAAAGGTCTGAAATAGGGAAGTTACCATACAGTATGTCTGATTTTGTTGAGTTGAATTTAAATTTGTCCCCTTTTCATTGTATTTCTAGGTTTAAAAAATTGCTCAAGGGAAAGACAACAGCAAATTTAACAGCTTTGTCTTGGAGACAGACACATGTGACTTTTGAAAATGCCCTGTTTGACTTACTGGGCAGGGATGTTGCGACGGCTGATGCTCTGCCACCTACCATCCTCTTCCAGGGTTTCTCTTTCCCAGGAGCTCTTAGTGCCCTGTGTGTTTTGGTGCTTGTTGGGCACTCTGCCAATCAGTGCCAGACTCTACCCTGCGCCCTCCTTGCCACCACTCGTGCCTACTTTGATCTGCTACTGCAGATTCAGGAGAAGTGTGCCGGCCCTCGGACAATGAAGGTGAGTTCTTAATTAACTCCACTCTCCCTCCTGCCCCGTAGTTATTTAGCCTGTGTTGATTGTTATTTCTCATGCATGTTCAATTGTTACAACTTGGGGATGTTTGGCATGGGCCCTGGGTTTGGTTTGGGTACCTCCCCCATTATTGCTAATGTGCTGAGTTTTATTGTGTGTATATGCTGTGTTTTATATATGCTATTTTAACTGTGTTTTAGTGTTGTAAGTCGCCCCGAGCCGGATGGGAGTGGCGACAGACAAGTCCAAACAAATAAAAAAAATAAAATTATTGGCTTATTAAGGGGGTAGTACCAGGTGGCTTGAAACTGGTTGGAAAACTGCCTGAAACCCCTACAGTTTTACCAGTTATCCTTTATTTATTTACTTATTTATTAAATCGACTGGAAAACTGCCTTAAAACGACCTCCCTTCCAAGCCACGGTCACCTGATTTAACGCGCTTTATTTATTTATTTATTTATTAAAGTGCTGGTTCTTACCTGGCACTTACTATACCGCTCTCGCTGGTGCCCAGAGCGGTGTACAGGAATAAATAAATAAATAAAGACACAAAATACATTAAAAATACAAGTAAAATACATTAAAACAATTTAAAATTTTAAAACCCTCGATAAAACATATAGCAGGCCGAGCTGAGACACAGTGGCATGCTAAAAACAGGACCATAGATACAATATGGTGGCTCATTGGTTAGGGGCCAAATGCCCTTCTAAATAGCCATGTTTTTAATGCTCTGCGGAATGGCAGAAGGGCCCGGATGACCCGGATCTCCTCAGGGAGACCGTTCCACAGAATTGGAGTGGCTGCAGAGAACACCCTCCGACGTGTGGTGACCAGTTTGTAGACCCTAATGCTGGGCACCTCCAATAGATTGAGCCCCTCTGAGCGCAGTGATCTCCCGGGTACATAAGGGGTGAGTCGCTCCCTCAGGTACACTGGCCCCAAACCATACAAGGCCTTGAAAGTTAGAACTAACACCTTGAAGATGACCCGGAATTCAATTGGAATTCAATTGATTGAATTGATCAGCAGCGGGCTATTTGATTCCTGATCCAGAACCCATGCATGCCAACCCTGTTTGCATTGTAACCAATAAACAAGTTGTGGCCTTTGGTTATCCCAACACTGTGTGTTTGTCTATTTGTGCAAGGAGAGTGGGTGGAAGGCAGTTACCCATGCCCACACAATTGGTCTATCATACAACTCCATCCCACAAAGTTTCCAATTTCTATTTAAAATTCAATACAATTTACCGAGGAGTAACTCTGACTTTAGTCAATAGAATTTATTACTGAATGTAACACATAGAACTGTGTTGTAACTGGTGACATGAGATATTATGCTTATTTATACCCCACTTTATCTCTCCCGACGGAGACTCAAAGCAGCTTACAATTAAAAGTATGACCACATAGTTTAAAATATACAAATACGCAAACATTAAAACAGAATTAAACCGAACAGTACTAAAATTCAGCTTCAAACCTAAAAATCATAGTACCTCCTGACTTGCTCTTCAAAAAACTTCTTTAAAAGCCTGTCTGAATAAGAATGTTTTGACCTGCCACCAGAAGGACAGCAGGGAAGGGGCCATTCTTCCCTTCTTATAAGTGTACTTTGTCCTCCTTATAAGAGTACTTCAAAACTTAAAGGCAAAAATAGGGAGAAAATCTGTCAGAACTCAAACCTCTCTTCAGTAAAGCTGTTATGTTGCTCATGATGCTACTACCAGTTTTCATTTTAGCTGGATTTCTGTGTTTCATTTCTGGACACTGTTTAGAGTCTATACTCTTAAAAAGGTGGACAGTGCAATAAGGCAATAATAGAAAAACCATTGCACTGACCAGAGCCAGTACAGTGTTTTGAAATTATTTTAAACAATTGATTTTAAAGTAGATGTAACTGATTTTAGTGTGTCTATATTTTATGTAGCCTCCTTTATGGCACCCCCTTTTTGTGGGGGAGAGGCTTGCATACCCTAATGAAGTTGTGAGCTATGTTGGCGATGGCATAATAGCCACCGGTAGGGCCTCCCATGCCAGACAGGTCACAACCGAAGCGTTTGACAAAGAGAGTCAATGGGCAGGATGGGCTCTGTAGCCTTTTGGCAACCATCCTAAGAGAAGGAAAACTCTAAATTCAAACCCGGGCAAATGGTGCTCATCTAACCCTGTAAGGTCAAGAGAAGGTAATTCTAATCAAACCTACGACCTGAGGACCTCGCTGCCACCGTCCAAGCTTGCTAGCCCCCAGCAAACGAACCTTTGGTTTAAAAGGTGAGGCCAGTTCTGTGCACGCTGTGCTCCACCAGAAAAATCCATTGCACAGGCTTGAAGGACACATCCAACTTCCTTGCCTATCTCGGATTGACCTTTTTAGTCATCAACGCACTTGTAGAAAGTGTGGGGTGAGTCCTTCCTGAAACTGTGTTCGCATAGAAAAGCCAAGAAGAAGAAGAAGAAAAAGCCAAGATTTTAAGTTTCAGCATGAAATGTGTGCCGAATATATGCTGTGCTCCTCTCCAAGTCCCCTTTGGGGTGAGAAGGGTAGAAAATAAATGTTTCAATGTTTTCAAAAAATAAATATTTAAAAATAATATAATGAAATAAAAACCTTCAAGCTTCATGAAGTTCTGTCTCATGGTGTTCACTGTAAAAATTAAAAAGTCAGACTTTATTTTTTTCAAAATAATAAAAATAGAAATTTAGAGTATGCATGCTTTAACTTAATTGGCTATGTGGTATTTCCCAAACTTTCCTTTTCCACTTTCACAGAAACTTTTTAAAGTTCAGTGTTTTTTCATCTGAATCTTTCTTTTCTTCCAAAAAAATGTAGTGCTAAATGCCATCTAAATTAAAAATTAGGCAGTTTTTTTCCTGAATTGGTAGCAGTGTCAGCCCTGCATTTTTTTTAAAAAAAGTTTCAAGTGGTAAAGACTTTTTGGTCTACAGAAATTCATATGCATATTACTTTATGGTCCCTGTTGAATGTCTAGTTGCTAAACATGGCTTTATCCAAAATGAGGGAGCCTCCTTTGATATTATGCAAAATGACAAACTGTTAGGCTACATTATATGGAAGCTGAGCGATAATGAAAGGCAGAGTGCTATATCTGTCATTTTCAGTCTCTGGAACTATACTTGGAAACCTAAATATATTTAGGTTGCTGAGCATACATGGATTTCAAACGGGAACTTGGGTTGAAATCCAGTGTTCTGCTGGTACAATGTCTGGACTTTTATTTTTCTCCATTTACCTACCCCACATCTTTGTGCTTCTTGAAAATGAGTTCTTTAGGGTTTCCCAGCTTCCAGATCAGTTTATAGGAAGATATTGGGATTCCAGTGTGAAAGGACTCCTGTGGTTTTCTTGGATTCTTCTCTTCCAACCGTGGATGTTCATCAGTTGTCTGCAGGGAGGCAACCACAGTCAAAACGACAGCAAATTATCATGCACCTATCTAGTGAGAAGAGTAAAATGTATTCATAATTGTGGCTTGCCTAAGCTCTGATAAAAGGGATACAAACTTGGTATGGAGGTTTGAGCATTTGGGTACAACTCTGGAGAACAAGATTTGAATGTCCAGTTGGCCATGGAAGGAAACCCATTAGGTGATCTTGGTCAAGTCACACACACTTTCTGTCACAAACCACTACTGAATAAATCTCGACAAGAAACTCCCATAATAGACCCTTGGGTCTTTATAAATTGAAAATATTTGAAGGCAAACAATCACAGACAACCTTGGCAGAAGCACAAAATAGGCTTGAAAGGCTGTATAGCCACTGTGAGTTATTTCAAGGGAAAAGGGGCACATAAGCCTGTTAATCGTATCATACATACATCTACCTTTGTTTAGATATTGGAATTGTGTTTCAAAATATTTTATGAACAATTTGCCTTTTATACATTAACTTGGTGTTAGTAAGAGACATGTCCCTACATAATTTCTCCATGTCCAGTAGAAATAGGTAATATGAGCTTTTCCTCATCTCTAGCATGTTTAAATTGAAGGAGTGACTGGTACTTGTAAGATCAATTTAGTTCCCTTTGCCTTACAATGAATTCTTGGATTTTGTTCAATTCCAAAGCTGTAAGATTTCTCCCCCTCAGCAATATAATACCTCACTTTCTACATGGAGATTTGGGAGAAAATATTAGGGGTGGATATCTCCAGTTATTATTTCGTATTAAAATCAATTTAGACGCTAATTCGACCCATGGCCAGCAACCCTGGAGTGACGTTTCTAAATCGAAACCGGGTCCGCCATTTCTGTAAAGAGTGCGTTATTGTGTCATTATAATTTCTGCCTTTTCTTACCTTTAACCCGCATTGGTTCTCAGCTGCCAGGGAAGAGTGGAAGCGATGCCTCCCCTCGCCCCTGCCAGCTCAGAAACCAACCCGGGTTAAAGGGAACGCACGTAGGTTTCAGAGCTGGCAGGAGTGAGGAGATGCCTCCCTTGGTCCCTGCCAACTCAGAAACAAACCCAGGTTAAAGGGAATGCACATTGGTTTCTGAGCTGGCAGGAGCGAGGAGATGCTTCCCTTGGCCGCTGCCAGCTCAGAAACCAACCTGGGTTAAAGGGAACGCGCGTTGGTTTCTGAGCTGGCAGGAGCAAGGGGATGCCTCCCTTGGCCCCTGTCAGCTCAGAAACCAACCTGGGTTAAAGGGAACAGGCATTGGTTTCTGAGCTGGCAGGAGCAAGGGGATGCCTCCCTTGGCCCCTGCCAGCTCAGAAACCAACCCGGGTTAAAGGGAACAAGCGTTGGTTTCTGAGCTGGCAGGAGCGAGGGGATGCTTCCATTGGCCCCTGCCAGCTCAGAAACCAACGCGAGCTACGTTTAACCCAGGTTGGTTCTGAGCTGGTGGGGGGGGGGGGCATGGAGGGCATGCACTCCATCCCTCCTCGTCAGCTGAGAATCTACCCGCGTTACAGATATCACAGGTTGATTCTGAGCTGGCGAGAGGGTGTGGAGGCAGGCATCCCCTGCGCACTGGCCCCACTAATGAAATAGTAACAAATTACTATTATAGTAAGCATACCATGCCCCTGTTGTGTCAGCTCCACTGGCTGCCTGTCCAATTCCGAGCTCAATTCAAAATGCTGGTTTTGACCTTTAAAGCTCTATACGGTTCTGGCCCAGCTTACTTGTCCGAATGCATCAACCGCTACGTCCCATCCTGTACCTTAAGATCACCCAGAGAGGCCCTGCTCTCACTCCTGCCTACATCGCAAATGCGGTTGGTGGGGACGAGGGATAGGGCCTTCTCGGTGGTGGCTCCCCATCTGTGGAACGCACTCCGTATTGATATTCGATCAGCTTCATCCCTCCTGGCATTCAGAAAAAAAGTGAAATCCTGGTTATTGGACCAAGCGTTTGCACTTTAGCATGATACGGCACTTTGATTGGATTGAGATGGCAATCTGGTGGACAAGATCTAATGCTTATGGATGGAATACTGTTTTAACTGTTGTGAATGTACACAATGTATTTTAATGTTAATTGTATTTTTAATGTATTTTAATTCTAGCTGTATTTTAATGTATTTTATTCTTAACTGTTTGCTTTTATTATATGTATACTATGTGGCATCGAATCGTTGCTGTTGTTAGGCCGCTCTGAGTCCCCCCTCGGGGGTTGAGAAGAAGCGGGGTAGAAATGATGGAAATAAATAAAAAAATAAATATTGTTATTAATTACGGTGCACTTTTGAAATGTTTACAAAAAAATTGGGAACAATTTTTATTTCGAAACAACTGCAGCTCCCCCTCCCCCCCAAGTTTAGAAACAATTTTTTAATGGATCAACCACCCCTAGAAAATCTGTTGTAGTCAGATCAGGCTAAAGGATTTAAACCTCCACAAACTATGCAGTCTAGTACTTGCCTCCTGCCTTCCCTGTTCCTCATTATTTTTGGGTGTGAATCCTGATTATAAGATGACAGTGGCAAAATAATTAGAACTGTTAAATCCGCCTAAAAGCAGGCATATTTTGCCATTTGCTAGGCTTAGTGCTTTACCCTCTATACTTCTACAAGCAAGATTCTTTGCATTGCACATTTATGTTATTGTAAAAATAGAATTACACTGGTCTTATTCTTCCAAAATCACCATCTGAATTTTAAGTGTATGAATAATTTCAATGTCCCAGAAATCAATTGGATTAACATATAACTGGAACAAACTGAAACCCATTATTTGCACTGTGTCTAATAAAAGTCTTTAATGTATGCAATTTAGGGTATCTCCCAAGCTACAACACCTTTGTTTCTGTCTAAGATATTGGTGTATTACAACTCCTGCCTGCTGTCGATTCCTTTAGTAAGCTGGGAATTTAATGGGGTAATGGAATAATAGATAGGATCAGGATTCTTGTTTCATATTTCAGTCCAGGTCATGGTTGGCCATGAATCATAAAGCTTCCTTTATGCTTTGATATTACAAGTCTACAAGGCATGCATTTGAAGCCAAGGAACAAAATCAACAGTAGATAAGATCAAAGTGAAAAAGAAGTGGAGTGGGGTCTTGTTGGTCAGAAGATCCTGTCTGCTATGCTATCAGAATATGATCTTGGCATTATCCTGAAATATCAAGGGATGTATTAATATTCATGCCTTCTGATATCATGACTTAGGACAGGCCTTTGAAAACATCTACATAAAGCCGCTGGAGGAGATCATCCGGAGTTTTGGAATGCGATGTCATCTTTATGCAGATGATGTCTAAATCTGTCACTTCTTTCCACCTGTTACCAAGGAGGCTGTCCAGACCTTGAACTGGTGCTTGGCTGCTGTGTCGGACTGGATGAGAGCTAGCAAATTGAAATTGAATCCAGACAAGACAGAGGTCCTCCTGGTCAGTCGAAAGGCCGAACAGAATATAGGGTTACAGCCTGTGTTGAACGGGCCCGTACCTTGGGAAGTCTGATTTGGCCATGGTGGTCCATGCTCTGGTTACATCACGAATAGATTACTGCAACACACTCTACGTGGGGCTGCCTTTGAAGACTGTTCAGAAACTTCAACTAGTCCAGCGGGTGGCAGCCAGGCTACTAACTGGAGCGACATACAGGGAGCATACCACTCCTCTGTTATGCAAGCTCCATTGGTTGCCTGTCCAATTCCGAGCACAATTCAAAGTGCTGGTTTTGACCTTTAAAACCCTTTACAGTTCTGGCCCAGCTTACTTGTCCGAATGTATCTCCCCTTATGTCCCACCTCAAAATTTACAATCTTCTGGGGATCTTCATCGCAAATATGTTTGGTGAAGATGAGGGATATGTCCTTCTCGGTAGTGGCCCCTTGCCTGTGGAACTCCCTCCCCAGAGAAATAAGATCAACTTTTCCCCTCCTTTCCTTTAGAAAAAAAACTAAAGACGTGGCTTTGAGATTGGACATTTGGTTGATGTGGAGTAGCAGACGGACAATTTAATAATGACAATCTTGTGGGGGCAGACAGCGGATTGGCCTGGACAGCCTAATGAATGTGGAATGTGGATTATTTTGTTGTTTTGATATGTAACTGTTTTTAATCTGTTGCTGTAACTGATGTTTTTAATCTGTTGCTGTAACTGATGTATTGTTGTTTTTGTTGTTATATATGCAGCATCGAATTGTTGCCTTCTGTCAGCCGCCCTGAGTCCCCCTTCGGGGATAGAGAATGGTGGATTATAAATGAAACAAATAAATAAATAAATTGTTTTAGCTATACACTGCTGCCAAGTATGAGAGAAAGCTCTTTTAGGTTGCTTTAATTCTGAGTATACTTCAGGGTTGTCAGGGTAGCAGCAACTAAGAGTAACTGGGATCAGTCTTGGAGAACCATTATGTCATACATCGCCAGAAAGTGGTATATCCATCTGTATCTGTATACCTTTATAAAACGGAATGTTTGTATGTGTGTATGCGGAGGGCGGGAGGGCAGAAGGGCGGAAGCAGCCACTTTCACAGGCCAGGGCGGATATGTGGCAGCCACTTTCACAGGCCAGGGCGGATATGTGGCAGCCACTTTCAAAGGCCAGGGTGGATATGTGGCAGCCACTTTCACAGGCCAGGGCGGATATGTGGCAGCCACTTTCACAGGCCAGGGCGGATATGTGGCAGCCACCTTCACAGGCCAGGGCGGATATGTGGCAGCCACTTTCACAGGCCAGGGCGGATATGTGGCAGCCACTTTCACAGGCCACAGCGACCAGCGCGGGTGATGGACCTGCACCAAACTTGGTACACATAACCCCCTAACCCCTTACGTCCTGGCGCGGTAGGGGGGACATGACCCACGGATTATGGGATTTGTAGTACTTTCCAACACTTTGGTTCCCACAGACCACTGAGGCCACCAAAAGGACCAATACAGACCACACTCAGCACACACAGCCCCCATGACCCACTCTACGTCCTGGTGCAGTTCGGAGGAGGGTGGACCATGGATGATGGGACTTGAAGTGCCTCTACTCACTTCCCAAGTCCGCTGCAACCCTCATCCAATCACTGATCGAGACCAAACTTGGCACACATAACCCCCATGACTGCCTTCACGTCCTGGTGAGGTTTGGGGGAGGACTGACAATGGATGATGGGATTTGTAGTACTTTTACACCCTTCTGTTCCCACAGACCACTGTGGCCCCCAACAAACACTGATAAAGACCACACTTGGCACACAGAGCCCCATTGACCCAGTCCACATCCTACTGAAGTTTGGAGGGGGACAGAACATGGATGATGGGTCTTGCAGTACCTTCCCTCACTTTCCAAGACTGCTACAAACCTAATCCTATGATTGATCAACACCAAACTTGCCACACAGAGCCCTCATGACCGACTCTACATTCTGGTGCAGTTTGGAGGAGGGTGGACCATGGATGATGGGACTTGAAGTACCTCTACTCACTTCCCAAGTCTGCTGCGACCCTCATCCAATTACCGATTGAGAACAAACTTGGCACACATAACCCCCATGACTGCCTTCACGTCCTGGTGAGGTTCGGGGGAGGACTGACAATGGATGATGGAATTTGTAGTATTTTCACACCCCTCTGTTCCCACAGACCACTGTGGCCCCCAACAAAAACCGAGAAAGTCCACACTTGGCACACAGAGCCCCAGTGACCCACTCTACATCCTACTGAAGTTTGGAGGGGAGAGAACATGGATGATGGGACTTGCAGTACCTTCCCTCACTTCCCAATCCTGCTACACCCCTACTCCAATGACTGATCAACACCAAATCTGGCACACAGAGCCCTCATGACCCACTCTACAGCCTGGTGCAGTTTATTGTGAGACGGACCACAGATGATGGGACTTGAAGTACCTTCACTCACTTCCGAAAAAGAATGCATCCCTCATCCATTCACCGATACAGACCAAACTTAGCACACAGAGCCCCCATGACCCAATCTACATTCTACTACACTTGGGGGAGGGGGGACAGAGATGATGGGACTTGCACTACCTTCAGTAATTTCATGATACCACTGCAACTCCCAATAATGATGGATCAAGACCAAACTTGGCACACAGAGCCCCCATGACCCACTCTACATCCTGCTGCGCTTCTCAAATAACCCGGGCAGGGCCGGGTCCCCAAGCTAGTATGTTATAAGAGCTATAAAACATGAGTGAGAGAGTTAAGATACCCCCCCCCCCTTTGAGGATAGAGTCTGACTCTGACTGTGTGGAGGAAGAACACTGACAAGACACACCAGTTACTACTTGTGGTGCAGCTGATTTCAATGCCAATCCAATTTTCTTACAGAAAGGGCTCACCTCATCAGTTTTGCACAGAGTGCACCATCTATTTGTACAATTTAGGCAGCAGTCCTGGAAGCATCATACAGGTTCTAAATATGAATGAGAAGGAAAAGTAAGTTATCCTTTTCACACGATGAATATAAAATGGGAAGAGGGACGGAGGATCATAAATTAATGATGACAAACTGCAACAGTGGGAGCAGCAGAGATGTCTGGTGAACTATTCAACCAATTGTGGGTGAACTAAAGTTGTCTGAGCAATTGTACTTGAATTTGACAGTAGTAGAAGAAAATAACAACAACATTTTGGGTTATAGACGATACGCAAATGCCTGAGGTAAACACAGAGGCATTGTGAGGTTTGCTTCTTACATATTTTTTGGATAAAACATGAATAAGTAAAAATAATGCCTCAAATCCTGAATCATCAGTGTAACTACAATGAGGGTGCTCCGTTGTTGTTATGTGTGACAATGCAATCCCCTGAAACCCTGCTTTTCCAGCTTGGCAGCACCATGACCAAAATACAGTATTTCATCACATAATAGTTGTACTTCCTCCCTTTATTTGTTTTACTAGTGAACAAAAAACAAAATCTGAAAACAAAACGAGTGAACTAAGGGTGTGACTATTATGTGAGAAACGTCAGATTTGTCACCCCCCAAATGGGGGTGTGACTGTTATGCGATAGTGACTATAATGAGAGGAAAGATGGTATTTCAAAGGTGTGAAGACTGGGACACTGAGGGTCCTTCCACACAGCCATATAACACAGAATATCTGCTTTGAACAAGAATATATGAGTCCACACTGCCATATATCCCAGTTCAAAGCAGTTAATGTGGCATTTTATTGAGCTGTGTGGAAGGGGCCTGACAAATGACATTTGCAATGCTTTTCCTGTTGTGAGGTGCATAATGAACAGGCTGCTTGGGATGGTCCTGCAACTACTGCTTTTCTCAGGGATCTTCCACACAGCCCTATATCCCAGAATATCAAGGCAGAAAATCTTACAGTATCTGAGTGTGGACTCAGATAACTCAGTTCAAAGAGATATTGTGGGATTTTCTGCCTTGATATTCTGGGATACAAGACTGTGTGGAAGGGCCATGAGTCTATATCAGAACTGAATGATGTCCTTCCCCACACGCTTTATCTACACTACCTTGGAAATGCTTCATTGGGTCACTGCCGGATTGCATTTATGATAATCAATGACTGAATATGACCCCGAATATTACTTCTCAGTTGGCGCCCCCTTGTTGTGGGGGAGAGGCTTGCGTACCCTAATGAAGTTGTGAGCTATGCTGGCGGTGGCATAGTAGTCACCGGTAGGGCCTCCCATGCCAGACAGGTCACAACCGAAGGGTCTGACAAAGAGCGTCAAGGGCAGGATGGGCTCTCTAGCTTTTTGGCAACCATCCTAGGAGAAGGAAAACTCTAAATTCAAACCCGGGCAGATGGTGCTCGTCTAACCCTGTAAGGCCAAACATCTAGAGAAGGAAACTCAAATCAAACCTATGACCTGAGGACCTCGCTGCCACCATCCAAGCTTGCTAGGCCCCGGCAGATGAACCTTTGATTTAAAGGGTGAGGCCAGTTCTGTGCATGCTGCGCTCCATCAGAAAGGTCCCTTGCACAGGCTCAAAGGACACATCCAACCTCCGAATCATCAACACGCTTGTAGAAAGTGTGGGATGAGTCCTTCCTGAATCTTCGTTCGCAAAGAAAAGCCAAGAGATGACCCCAAAACACTAACTTTGCATTACCAGATTGCAAAGGTAGTGGGTTTGGGGGGGGGGGTGGCCATATCTGAATTATCATAAATTGGAATACCTAAAGCTGTGTAAAGTCATAACTGTCAAACAACTATCTGGCCAATTGTTTCATGACAAGGATTTTAAAAAAAGGGGTAGACTATTTTATCCATGTTATCACAGCAGGACTGTGGGCAGCCCACATTTCGGCTTCTTGCAGCATTCTGGGAAATGTAGTTTGGGAAGGCAAGGACCTCTGTAGCTATAATTCAAAAGGCCCCACCCTAAATTACATTTCCCAGATTTCTGCAGGCAGTGGAACTGGGGGACTGCCTGCTTTAAAGTCCCTATATGATAACATGTTAATGGCCTACTTATTTGGTTCTGCTTACTGTTAGTGACATAACACACATTGCAAATACAAGCATATTCTTTTTTGACCAGGGCACAAGAGGATACAGAACAATCTCATGTGCCTTATTTAGAGTCTTTGCCTCTTGCAGCTTTATGGGCCTGCTTTATGGGATATGAGGGAGGAAGAGAGGTGACCTGGCAGTGGGGAATCTCCATGAACAAGGATCTAAAAGGGCTTTCCTATAGTGGAAAGTAAGAAAAAGTCCTATACAAAGAATTTTGGACTTAGAAGCACAAAAAGATATAGCCACCCTCAGTAAGGCTGCCAACCTAAAATAGCCGAGTCAATCTAAACATACTTTACAAATTGCCAACTATCTAAAAATGCAAATACCAAAACATTTTAGGGAGGTATTCACTCAAACTAGATTTGATCAGCTTGAGACAATGTACAGGAGATTTAACAGCATCCGTTATAATGAACAGAGTTGTATCTGCGGGGCACTTGAAATTGAGGATATAGCGCACATATTATGTGATTGTAAATTGTATCAGAAGGTGAGAGACCATATATCAAACGGACAGTGTATTGGGAATCTCACATCAGAACAACATATTTTATTTGTGGCCAAGACCCAAAAACGACATATAAAACAGCTCTGTATTTAAGCAAAACAATACATCTGAGAATCACATATGTGGGGCTGATTGGGGTAAATTGTAGGGGTGATAAGGAAATATGATGCACATACTCAGTTTTATCATAGCTTAACATATTTATTTATTTATTGTTGTAAGTGTCTTATTTTAACTTATTGCATAGAGTGCAATCAGGTCTTATAAAGCTTTGTTGTTTTGTTTGATATTGTGATATGGCCTAAGGGCTAATCAATAAAATTACTAATACTACTATACTGGAGAAAGGTATGACATGGTGCAGTTATGATCCACAGATCACAGCCATTTTATATACAACTGCCAACTTCCCAAAGAGTACCATCTTTTACATGCATCACTGCACAAAGTATCTCTTATTAGTTATTACCTGAATCATCAAAAGTTTAAAAAAATATTTACTTAAGATCCCAAACATATTTATTTCTACTGTTAAATCTTTATTGATACAACAGTAGCGTAAGTGTTATTTCTTTTGTGATTTTCTTCTTAGTTGAACATGTATAGCAGGAATGCTCACACTTTTTCAGCATGCCGAGCTACTTATAAAACAACCAAGTCAAAGTGATCTACCTACCCACTACAAAAAAGTGAAACATATAACACAATATCTGCTTTGAACTGGGTTTTCTGAGTCCAGACTGCCATATAATCTAATTCAAAGCAGATAACATGGGATTTTATTCAACTGTGTGGAAAGGACCTCAGATAACCTAGGGCCGGCAGCACTTGGGCATCATCGGGAGCCTGCGGGGCAGGACCGAGCCTTCCTCCCGCCCTGCCTGCGATCTACCAGGATGCCCTACGCAATCTACCAGTAGATCGCAATCTACCTAATGAGCCACCCTGATGTATAGGATCCCAATGTAAATGGCTCAAATCTAGTTGTGTGTGTCAAACCTAGCCTGCCAAATCCCTTATCTGTATCTGTATCTGTATCTCAACAGGGTAAATTCTTGATGTGTCAAGATTCAAGAAAAATTTACTTATTTGCTTAATAAGTCCCCTTCAGTTCTTAAATGTATATACCAATTTACTACTCCCTGGGGTGTTGCATCCTTTAATTTTTCTCCCTTTCTCCTGTATGAAAGAAATATGATGCTCATTAGACATAGGCTTTAAAGTCTTCTTCTGTGCCTAAACAAAACATATTATCCTTCCAATATATAATGGTTCTAATCAACCTTATGTAAATACTTGTTTGAAGAACTAGTTGAGAATGAGACATAAAAAATATTTCCAGCACTGCTGAAGATATTTGAGGATTAATTTGCACCATTACAGCATATTTTTGCACCTATTGTTTATCTTTAAAAAAAGAGAGAATATCCAACCATGATTTTCATAATATTTTACTAAGAATGACATTTATTATTCCTTCACTTGGTAGTAGTAAAATCATAGAATCATTGAGTTGGTAGAGACCTCGTGGGCCATCTAGTCCAACCCCTTGCCAAGAAGCAGGAAAATTGTATTCAAAGCACCCCCGACAGATAGCCATCCAACCTCTGCTTAGAAGCCTTCAAAGAAGGAGCCTCCACCAAACTCCGGGGCAGACAATTCCACTGCTGACTGTTGTCTGCATGGTGAAAATGTGTATTTGGAGAAGATTATTTGGCAACTTTGGGAGACAGAGCATGTTAAACTTCTTGAGAAATATGACCAACCATTAAATTGGATGCCCAACAAATGCCAAAGTGGCTGTGGAAGTCCTGAATCATTGTATGAGTGCACGCAAGAACTTGACTGGAAAAACTGAGGTTCAATACAGATGAGAGAGAAGTTCAGCTGGTTAGCAGAAAAGTTAACCTAGAACTGAGATCATGACTTGTTTTGGATGGAGTTTCACTCTTTCTGAAAAACCATGTTTGCACTTTGTGGGTGCTCTTGGAAGGCCATGTATCTTGGAAGGTCATTGGTGTTCAAGCTGTGCCCCTTGTCAAAGAAGGTAGCTTTGACTATGGTAGATCATGATGAAATTACCTCTGGAGTAGATTATTGTAAATATCTTAAAGGCACAAATTTTGAATGCTTAGCAGGGTCAGTCCTAGTTGATACTTCAATGGGAGGCCACCAATAAAAACTAGTTGCTATAGGCTATATTTCAGAAGAAGGAACTGACAAAACCACCTCTGAATATTTCTTGCCCTTGAAAATGCATGGGTCACATACACACTCATAGACTGTGCTGTATGTGAAGTAGCCCTTGAAAAGTGTGAATGCAGCAGTTGGTGCAGAATAGGGTGGCCAGACTAGTATGTAAGATCATGTGCTAGCAGTCATGTATCAACAGCATTATTTTCCTTCCTGTGTGATGCAAACCCACTTGGGCAAGTAACTTTCTCTCTGTCTCAAATAAAAGCAGTCACAAGCATCCTTTAAATAAATCTTGCTAATTGAATCATAGTATAGGGTCGTCATAAGTTAGTTGACCTGAAGTCACACAACTGTAAAAATCCTTGTTTGAGAAAAGAAAAACAATCCTATGTGAATTCAATGCATCATCAAATATTTCGTATAAATTAGTAATTGTGGAATCCTATGAAGAAGCACATTGGATTTTTGGAACTAAAGAAAACTCATATATCATATTTGGTAAAAAGAACTAGGGGTACAACATAACTATTGTATTAGAACTGGACATTTATGTGAGTAATTATTTGTACAATTAAATATTTATGAGAGCAGTTATTTGTGCAAACAAATCAATTGTTTATTTATTTATTTATTTATTTATTTATTTATTTATTTATTTACAGTATTTATATTCCACCCTTCTCACCCCGTAGGGGATTCTGGGCGGATTACAATGTACATATACATGGCAAACATTGAATGCCATAGACACAGAACATATATAGACAGACACTCAGAGGTTATTTAACATTGCAGCTTTTGACCACCAGGGGAGCTGTCGCTTCCTCATTCTTTGCATACTTTCTGGAGATTTTTATGGCCTCGTAAATCAGTTAAATTAGCCTTTCAGGCTGCAAAGGTCAACAACAAGCTACACAATTTTGGTTGGGAGCTTACTCCGATCTGCGCTGGCTTTGAACTCATGACCTTTTGGACAGTAGTGATCTTAATGTAGCCGGCTCCCAGCCAGCTGCGCCACAGTCCCGGTTTATTCACAGTAAGTATGAGAATTGCAAGCTGAGTAGACTTTGACATTATGGTTTTCAGCTTGCTAATATCTGCAGAGGATATGTTTCTCAATTGCTGTTAAAGTATGGCATTTCAGCCTGCTGTTTTGGTACTGTTTGCACTGAATAGCAAATATTTGGCTAGTATGACCACTCTGAATGTGTTAGCCATTTTCGGTCTACCAAAAAGAGCAATTAGCGGACTGGCTGCCAAAGTGAGAAATATTTATTTAGTGCAATTTGCGAATGAATTATTCCATGATTTTTAAAAATGACTATTGAGACTTTCCTTTTAAGGATTGAAGACTTTGACGTTCCAATGTAAATCTGGATTGAAAAGCGTTTACTTTTATTTGCATTGCTAAAAAATCCCATTGTACCACACAGCTCAAGTTCTCTGGACAATCAAGGTCACAACTAAATTGACCTAAAAATATTTTTTGACCATTACAGTTGCAGAAATTGCTGTAAGATTGCTTTAATTGTATCTGGAGATCAAGCAAATGACACACATCATTCTCAGATATGTGATTACACACTCATTCTGACTATGTCTGAAGTCTATGAAAAATAAATGTATGAACAGCCGGTATATCACAACTGCATTTTGTTTTTCTAAACACAGTGTTTTCTAATAATAATAATAATAATAATAATAATAATAATAAAATTGTATGATAAAACTTACATTTACTTTCATGTGCACTTTTTCCTGGTGTACAACTTTGTATGCATCTTTTTCCTAAGATGCACATTTTTGTATAGTTCTTTTAAAAATACACTTATTTTGGTCCCAATCTTTCCTAATGTAAATATTAGACATTATGTAAATGTAAATATTTAGAGTCCAGAATGACACCAAATAATTCAGATACAAACGGAACCCAAATATTAAGTTTGTATACTATTCAGAGAGTTAGGATTAGTTCTCTAGAAATACGGACCAAATGAAATTTCCCTAGATTCATAATAAAATGTGTGTAATGGCCTTACAACTACAAGCTTCAATTGAAAGTGTTGGGGTGGTGATGGTGATGGTTACATTACAGATTGAAATTGTTTTTAGAAAGATTGTTTTTTCCTAGAGAAACCCATGGAATCATATACTGTTAGTACTAAGGATGCTTAACAAAGTATTCCCAGTGCCTTCAGCAAGTCTGAATTTCCATACATCTTTGGAGAAAGTCTAAAACAATTAAACTGATAGTGAGTTAGTGAGTGAGTCAACATGCAGCATGAATTTTCTATGGCTGGTACTAAATATAGGAACAAAATAATCACCATCATATGTCAAAACAGTTAGGTGAGCCATATAGTTCAATAACAAGAATTATTATATACAAGGATATAATAAATCAAATGTTCTGCCCAATACAGCTAAAACAGAAGCAAGGTGCCATTAAAATTAATGGTTTTAATTAAGAGGGTAAATGAGCTAACCGTTTGGGACGTATTTGTAACCAAAAGGTATTCATTAGGACATAGTTATTTGAATTGTTGTGGCAATATGTTTTTATTATAGGATTTTACAGTTGATTTGCATTTCTTGACAGATATGATGGGAAATTACCATTACTTCTTTCATTTTAACGTATTTCACAAAAGAGTGCATGACATATTATTGAAATGCTGTCAGCAATGGACTGGATGAAGAAGGGAGGTGTTTCGATACTAAATTAGTATACATTCTGGATACTAAAATGAACAAATTGAAATTTAATACAGACAATACAGAGGTGCACCTGGTCAGTTGAAAGGAGCTCAGGGGATAGAGTTTCATCAAGCACAAAATGGGATTACACTGCCTTTACAGTTGGAAAAAACACGGTGAACCAGAGTTAAACACTTAAATCAAGGTATTATCATATAAAGATATATTGTGTTGGTGTAAATCAATGAGACAGCCCCTAAAAAGGGGAATCAACATATATACAATGGATATAGCAGTGCAAAATTAGCAAAATATAATTACAAATAAATGATATAGTTGATCGAAGCCATGACATATAAACCACCGCAACAATGGTACCCCCAGAAACGCCAGAAAGAGCAAAAGATGCAAATCCCTGGTAAGTCCGATAAGGTTAGAGTCCCAATATGCAAAGTTCGAAGGGAATCGTTCAATAATGTTCAAAGTAATCCAATTGGAGACCAGGGCATACTGGGGGTGGACAAACAATGGATGCAGGGTATCAGAAAGCAGGGCTGCGCATTGGAGACACCAAACCCAAACCGCAACGGTCGATCTGCAAGGCCTGATACCGTTTCGCCATAAGATTTGACTTTATCAAGCGGAAGGTATACACAAGGCATGTATACCGAAGGGTGTATCGGGTCACGCTGATACACCATGCGTAACTCCACTCCTACATTGATGTGTGTATGCAGTATGCCTTAGCATTGCCTACAAGGTGGTGCAGTAAGCAGATAGGATGATTTGTATTCCTATAGCAGTATTAGGGGAATCTGCAATAGGAAGAAGAGTTATGCCAGCAAGATCTATGAGAATGAGTTTGCAATGCTTAAATGTACTAATGAACAAATTGAAACTGAATCCAGACAAGACTGAGGCCCTCCCAGTCAGTCAAAAGGCCGAACAGGGCATAGGGTTACAGCCTGTACTTGACGGGATAATGCTCTCCCTGAAGACGCAGGTTTGCAGCTTGGGAGTGATCCTAGATTCATCCTTGAGCCTGGAACCCCAAGTCTCAGAGATGGCCAGGGGAGCTTTTGCACAATTAAAACTTGTGCGCCAGCTGTGCTCAGTCTGACTTGGCCACAGTGGTCCAAGCTCTTGTTACATCTCAATTAGACTACTACAATGTGCTCTACATAGGGTTGCCTTTGAAGACTGCCTGGAAACTTCAATTAGTCCAATGGTCAGCAGCCAAGTTGCTCACCGGAACGGCGTATAGGGAGCATACAACTCCTCTGTTACGTCAGCTCCACTGGTTGCCGATCTGCTACCGGGCACATTTCAAAGTGCTGGTTTTAACCTTTAAAGCTCTAAATGTTTCTGGCCTAGACTACATGCCCGAAAGTCTCTCCTGCTATGAATCATCACGAAGTTTAAGATCATCTGGAGAGGCCCTGCTCTCAATCCCACCACTGTCGCAAACACGATTGGTGGAGACGAGAGACACAGTCTTCTTAACAGTGGCTCCCCGTCTGTGGAATTGGCCACCTCCCTCCTGTCCTTTAGAAGGAAATTCAAGACTTGGCTGTGGGACCTTGCATTTGACCATTGAATAGCGGCTTGTATGAAGAAGACATAAGCAATTTCGAAGTGACAATGAATTGACCCGGACCCAGATTTCAATTGGCATGTTTTAACAACTGTCTATTTAATGTTTTGTTTTGATGAATTTGTTGATTGATCTTACCATTATGATGGCATTGAATGGTGTTTGCTGTGAGGCTGCCCTGAGTCCCCCCCTCGGGGATGAGAAGGGCGAGGTACAAGTAAACGAAATAAATAAATACCTCTATCTTTCTTTTTAAATGCATTTTCTCAGTTTTAAAAGAAGTCTGAAGTAACAATGTGGGAGGAGGCCTGTCAGTTGAAGCCGGTATCACCTGGACCTTCCACAAATTTCTATAAATGAGGAAGTGTGATTGCACTGTGAAAAATAGAGGGTGGTGCCAGGAGTTGTTTCAACTGCATAGCATGGCTACATCCCTGGAGGAATGAATACATAGGCTGAAGAAGAGAAAATTATTCCTCCTTTAGATTCCACTGTCTGGAGTGACATCTATATGGTACTTTATGGCGAGGACATGTCTACTAGGCATGAGAAAAAAGTTATGAAAATGATTCGTTTCGTAAGAAGTTCGTAAGAAATGCTACTTTCGAGTATTTCCGCACCTGGAACGCCAACCAGGAAGTGGACTTTCTTTTTCGAACTCCGGGGGCCAGGATTTTCTTAAGTGTCGTTATTAGGTCGTAAGGGGGGGGCACCCTCCTTCTCTCTCACCACCCTCCCGCCTCCCTTGCCAATAAGTGTTATGGCAAGGCAAGCCCTAAACTCGCTCCTTCTTTCGGCTGGAAGCCCGGAAAAATGTAAACAGAGAGGATTACTCAGAATTAAATCTGCAACGGAGGGCACTTTGGATGAAGGGCCCTCTCTTGTGGATTTACTTCTGAGTAAACCTCTCTGTTTACATTTTTTTCAGGCTTCCCTGCCTCTCCTGCCCTGCCAGGATCTAAAGCATCAAAGAGTATTGGGGTGAGAAACCAACCTAATGTATAATAGAATGAATGCTACTGTAAGTGCCTAATATTATAAGTAATCCAACTGGTCATATACCTACATTCCATGCACATGCAATAATACAGCAGTAATAACAATAACAAGAGGTAAAATTCAAACCGAAGTATTCTGACTGGTCTCTCCTCATGCGGTGCAAAGCGGGCTCTTCTCTTATTAGCCCGGGAAATTAGTCCGGGAAAAGCCAGCGTTTGCTGCTTGGGAGCACACACATACATATTCTTGGGGGTATTTGCTGCAGAATCCCGGGCTCATAGAGAAGATTCTGCAGCAAATCCCCCCCAAATAATATGTATGTGTGTGCACCCAAGCAGAAAACGCTGGCTTTTCCCAGGCTAATTTCCCGGGCTAATAAGAGAAGAGCCCGTTTGCACCGCATGAGGAGGGACAAGTCAGAATACTTTGGTTTGAATTTTACTCTTCTTATACCCATTGTTATTACTGATGTATTATTGCATGTGCATGGAATGTAGGTATATGACCAGCCTGGGCAAACTTGGGCCCTCGCTCCCTCGGGATCGGGGTGAGAGAGAGGCAGCGAGGAGCCAGGGGGGGGGGGATCCTCCTCCTTTTCTTTTGCTGCTTCCAAGAATAGAATACCCCCTCCCTCCCTCCCTCCTTTGCTCCCTCCTTCCTATTTGGAGAGTCCCATCTAGAATTCAGTGTGATTTATTCAAGTTTTGGCCTACAACTCCCAGAAATCCCAGCCAATTTACCAGCTATTAGGATTTCTGGGAGTTGTAGGCCAAAACCATCTGGAATGCGCATGCGCTGGCATACGAACTACTAACGAATTTCGTTAGTAATTAAGTTACATTTTAGAAATTTTTGGAAATTTTTTTGTAAGTCTTCCTATTACTAATAAAAAAATCCCCCCCCATTTGATTTTAGAATCGCCATTTTTGGGTTCTAAAACATGACTAATGTCTACTGAATCCGATACATTGGGTGCTATTCTGTGTGTCTATTTTACTGTGCAGCCAGCTATTGGAATCATAGTTCGGTGATGGTGTAGGCAGCTCACTGCAGTCGTTCCCAGGTGAAACTATATTTGAATGGTTGTCTCAGAGTGTAGAACAAATATTCCTTTATGATGTAAAGTGGTTAGGTGAAGATAAGCCTTTTGTGTGTTCTTTCTCACTTGGGTTAAATCATGAAACTGGAGGCCAAGGTCACTGAGAATAGCAGCATATGTATTACACCTTATCTTCTGACGTATATAGCTAAGATTTTAAGCACAGATTATATTTTCAGTATCTTAAAACGAAGAGGTGTGTATGTGTATCGTGTGTATATAGATATATCTGTGCATAGAAGGAGAGCGAGAGTGATAGAAAGAACCAATTTTCTCCTGTTAGACAAAATAGAGTTTCAGCGATATTATGGCTGCACTCTGATATGCCATTTATTTGGAGCAAATAGAGGGCGATATGCCAGTTGCCATGGCAACAAGTTTCCCGCTGGAGCTGCAAAAGAGCTTTCGGCATATTTGGAAATGACTTCCTCCCCATTATTGCCTGAGCTGCAAGAAAGGTGATGCCTGCTGCAATTATATACAAACGAATGTGTTTAATTTTACAAATGGAGATGCCTTTTCCGAGTTGTTTGTGACATCCGGAGAAACCGAAACAGACTGAAGTAAACACATGGACAAAAGTGTTAGTTCAGATAGAAGAGCCTGGATCATTAGCAGCCTGGTCATGTCCCATTTTCTTGAGTGTGTACTTAGCTAGAAGGTGTAATTGACGAGCAATTTATTGCAGGGAAACTCTTCTTTTCCACATGCTTGTTTGAATCCTTTTCACCTGGTACTGTTCACTGAGATCATCACATGTTTACCTTGGACAGATGGATGGATGAATCAGATGGGTAACACAGTTGCCTAGACAGCATTTCTTACACTGAGTTATTTAGCTCAATCTAAATATGCATCCTACTAAATGGAGGAATAAAAGAAGAGTGAGAGAGAATCTACAATGTATTGGGAGAGGATAGGTGGGAATATTCTTTATGGTATTCTCAAGGTCTATAGGTTCTTGCCATAATGGTTCTTGCCATTGCTTCACTTCAGATGCCCAATGAACAAAAAGTTCGAGGCCAACGTTCTTCAAGGTATGGAGATAAGAGCCACACTCCATGTTGGGTAGACCAGTGGTTCTCAAGCTGTCGGTCGCCGGGCATTTTGGCCTACAACTCCCAGAAATTCTAGGCAGTTTACCAGCTGTTAGGATTTCTGGGAGTTGAAGACCAAAACATCTGGGGACCCACAAGTTGAGAACCACTGGGCTAGATCATCATTCAACTCCTGTGGTTTTAGCAGAAGACTATCCTACTGACACCAATGCTGATGCTTATCCCATTGCTTTGGGTAGCATATCCAGAAAAAGTTGTAGGCCAAGGATCAAGTTAGAACATTTGACAAGCCAACGTGAAAAATAACTCATTTCTGCCCTAATGAGAATTCTAAGGTCTTCTTTCCTGAAGGCAAAAAAAGTTGGAAAGAACGAATATGCATGTTGTGATATCTTGGCCTAGCTTTCCCCCCTCCTCTGTTCATTTCCTTGTTTGGCCTCTCTTTGGGGTGGACTGTTCCATTTGTGCTGAGTTTTAGGGATGGAGCTTAAAATCCCCCTAGAGCAGTGGTTCTCAATGTTCCTACTGTGGCGACCCCTTAATACAGTTTCTCAGGTTGTGGTGACCCCCAACCATGAAATTATTTTTGTTGCTACTTCATAACTGTTATGAATCGTAATGTAACATCTGATATGCCGGATACATTTTGATTCACTGGGCAAAATTTGGCACGAATATGTAATACACCCAAATTTGAATACTGGTGAAGTTGGGGGAGGGGGGGGTATTGATTTTGTCATTTGGGAATTGTAGTTGCTGGGATTTATAGTTCACCTACAATCAAGGAGAATTCTGAACTCCACCAATGCTGGAATTGAAGCAATCTTGGTACACAGAACTCCCTTGACCAACAGAAAATACTGGAAGGGTTTGGTGGGCATTGACCTTGAGTTTTGGAGTTGTAGTTCACCTACATCCAGAGAGCAGTGTGAACTCAAACAATGATGGATCTGGACCAAACTTGGCACAAATACTCAATATACCCAAATGTGAACACTGGTGGAGTTTGGGGAAAGCAGACCTTGACATTTGGGAATTGTAGTTGCTGGAATTTATAGTTCACCTACAAACAAAGAGCATTCTGTACCCTACCAAAGATAGAATTGTTCAAAACTTCCCACACATACACACACTCATGACCAACATAAAATGCTGTGTTTCATGATGGTCTTTGGTGACCCCTCTGACACCCCCTTGGGACCCCCTGAGAGGTCCTGACCCCCAGGTTGAGAAACGCTGCCCTAGAGGCATGGCTCTGATGGTTTAGCCCTGCTGCCTCAGAGCTTGTTGGAAAGGTCCCCCTCTCATTTATTCTGAGTCAGAGCTTTAGAGAAGAAGGCCAGAAATTATCTGGGTTTTCTTGGCCTGGCAATCCTATAGCAAATACATACCTTATAGTCTCTATAGCCTAGTATATACATCAGAGTTACTATAGTTCTGTACATACCTTATAGTCTCTATAGCAGAGTACATACCTCGGAGTTACTATAGTTCTGTACATACCAACTACTGCTTGTACTTACCATCACTATAGCCTAGAGTTCATACCATTTTTATAGCTCATAGTCACCATAGCCTCGTATATACATCATAGTTCTGTACATACCTAATAGATTATAGCTTGTACTTACCTAATAGCCAATATAGCCTAGTATATACCAGTACATACCTTTTAGAGACTAGAGCCGGGGTGCCCAGACTTTTTCAGCATGCAAGCTACTTTTAAAGCAACGAAGTCGAAAAGATCTACCTGCCCCTGCCACGCTCACTCCCGTTGCCGCCTTCTGCCTGCGCGGTGCTTCTTTTGCCCATGGGACATTGCAGGAAGGAGGAAGCGTGAGGCGGGGCCTCTGGAAGGAGCGCGAGGCAGGGCCTCCGGAGGCCCCGCCTCGCGCTCTGCACTGCCTCTCTCGCTGGCAGCGGAGGCTGCACGGCTGCTTCCGGATGAGAGAGAGAGAGGGCAGAGCGTGAGGCGGGGCCTCCAGAAGCCCCGCCTCGTGCTCCCTCAGGAAGACCCACCTCACGCTCCCTCCTTCCTGCAATGCCCCGCGGGTGGAAGAAGCACTGCGCGGGCGGAAGGTGGCAGCAGGAGTGTGCGTGTTGCAGCAACAGTACCACGCGCATGGCAGAAGCGCCCCATCTGGCGATTGACCTCATTTGGTCTCGCGATCAAGTTCCTGGGCAGCCCTGACCTAGAGCTTGGTCCATACTATCATAGCCTTATATATACCAGTATTTACAGTTAGAGCCTTGTTCTTGGCATTACTTCGCGAATGAAGATTCTTAGGAAGGACTCATCCCACGCTTTTTACAAGCACATTGATGACTAAAAAGACCAATCTGAGATAGGCAAGTCCAGTTGCAGAAACCACAGCAGAAAGTCTCCTTGGGTGATGTTGTTTCCAAGTTGTGGTTCTTTCTGCATTGTCGTTTCTCTTCGAGACCCATTCGGTGTGTCTTCTCAAAAGACGCCACAGCATTGTGGATAGTGCGTCTCCATGCCTCCCGATGTGAGGCCAGGGTGGACCATTTTTGGTGATCTATCTGGCCAAGCCTGAGATGTTGTTTCAGGGAGTCCTTATATCTCTTTTTGGGGAGCCTCTCTTGCGTAGTGTCTTAGGGAGGCAGTGGTCCTCCACCCTAGAGTAGAGTAGTGTCTTAGGGAGGCAGTGGTCGTCCACCCTAGAGACGTGCCCTGCCCTGCACAGCTGTGTTTTCAATAGCATGGCTCAATGCTGGTGATCCCTGCTTGCTCAAAGACAGCAACATTCGTCACATAGTCGGTCCAGTGTACATTTAGGATTGTGCAAAGACAGCGCTGATGAAAGCACTGAGCAACAATATTTGACTTAAGATTTGAACTGGAATATAAGGCAGTGTGGACTCAGATAACCCAGTTCAAAGGAGATATTGTGGGATTTTCTGCCTTGATATTCTGGGTTATATGACTGTGTGGAAGGGCCCTAAGAAGACAGTGAGCTCATAAAAAGTATCAAAATGGATGGCAACCCAAAGTTGAAGCTGGCCCTGGTGAAATTTAATCTTACAGGACTGTGGATTGACCTCATGTAGACATATGAATACAACTCTAATTCTTCTTTTTAATTTTACTTTAGCAGCCATCGATAATGATAAATGAATTGGGGATGAGAATCAAAATATCTACAGTATGAATCATGTGACTGCGGAATCCATACCTGTGGTTTTATTTATCCACTCCCAATATGATAGGGTCTCTCTATATGTTTTCTAGGGTCTGCAGTATAACTCTATGGTATTCTTGTGCTGAAAGTCCTACATTTTAATAGGGTCCATTATTATTTACAGTTTTGCTTATCCATGAGAAATTGAGGAGTATATTTTACCTGGACACATGGGTCACACCATATCTGTATTTACTCAAGGCTAATGTGCCATCGAATCTAATGCACACCTCTATTTTCAAAAACCTGAAACCAAAAAACAAACAAACAAACAAAAAATTGCTGCCAAATGTAATGTACATTGGCAAAAGTGTGCTCTTTGTAATTTGGCCAAAAAGGTGCACATTACTGTTGCTGGCTGCTTAGAATTCCTTCGTTATAAACAATTGTGTTAGAAGACCACACCTTCCAGTGATGTAAAAGAAAACCTTGAGGTGTATCTAGGCTGTAGAATGAAATCACATTAATTGCATTGGTTTAATGCTATGGAATCATGGGGACTGTAGTTTTACAAGGCCTTCTTTTTCCCACAGGTTGGAAAATGGCAATAATAGTCCCGATACATAAAAAAGGTAACAAAAAAGATCCTAAGAACTACCGTCCTATCAGCCTCATTGATATCACTGCAAAAATATTCTCCCGAATTCTTTTGGACAGGATTGAGACCTGGGTCCTTACTAACAACCTACTGCCGGAAGAGCTTGCAGGGTTCAGGGAAGGAACCCTGAACCCTGCAACCATGGACAACTGTTTAGTCCTAAATCACCTAGTGACTCAATCCTTACATAAGGGCAGACCACTCTTCGCAGCCTTTATTGACTTCTCAGCTGCGTTCGACAGCATTAACAGAGACATTCTCTGGAAAAAATTGGAATCCCGGGGGATCGATCGCAGACTACTAGCCCTGATCCAGAACCTCCACTCCAGATTAGAACAGGCGCAAAAGGCGTGCTCACCAACAAAGTTAAATAGCTAAGGGAGTCAGACAAGGTTGCATTTTAGCACCTATACTGTTTAACTTATTTATTAGTGACCTTCCTGACTTCCTAAATGAGAATTCCCTCCATAGGCCCAAAATAGGCCCTCGCCCTCTCAATACCCTTCTTTACGCGGATGATCTTGTCATCATTGCTTTCTCCCAGGTAGGCTTGAGAAGGGCGTTGAGGAAACTCAACACATACGCCAGTGCAAATGACCTGACAATCAACAAAAACAAATCAAAAGTGATGAGATTTTGCTAGGAGAGACAGGAAGCACAAGTGGTCTCTTGGACAGGAGGCACCGAACAAGTTAAAAAGTATACTTACCTTTTGGGGTCACCTTCTCTGCTAACGGGTCATGGGTGGATCATATGCATGCACTTTCCATCAAGGCTAACCTCAGGCTTTCTCAGCT
>JARBWK010000007.1:29204546-29218190 GCA_030556195.1 Anolis apletophallus
CCTCAAGTCTTCATACCTCACAAACAGAGTAAAGATGACCAGGATATTTATGACAATGTAAATGGCTTTAATGAGTGTATTCCTATTCAATCTGGAAAAAGACTTGGTAGTTATGAACTTTGGAGACTTGTGTTTTCTGACTGTTTTGGTGCATAATGTTTGCACACATGGAGCTGTTTACATGCGCCTATGCTATATCGTCTCCAGGAAATTTGAATTCCCAGTGCTACCCATAGTTATAAACTGTATGGCTATTCACCTACCCTGGATTCACTTAAAGGATATTGTATTCAATAATTACTCCTGAGGAGTTGCAGGCAAATCAACATATCAACCCCAGTTGGGTGCCTTAAATACAACCATGTTTCAATCCCTTACAATTAGAATATCCATGTAAACAAAATAAGTTCCCAATTCCTGGGTGGGATGAAAAGGTGGAGTAACGCCACAAAGTAAGTTTTCTAAACCCCAATGGGTATTTGTAATCCAATGGGAAACTTATAAGAATCAAGAGGAACTGCTCCACAGAACAAACATACCAACAAGAGGACTCCCAAACCATGGACAGACTTTGAATCAGAGGATACCCAGAGCATATTCTCCTCAAAGCGAAACAAAAAGCAGACAGGGTCCCTAGAAACGTGCTCTTCACCTCCACACCAAAACCGGTTACCAACAGACTGGTTTGGCCAGTAACACTCACGAAACAGTCATCTGAAATCATCAATATAGTAAAAAAATATTGGCCCCTCATTCAGGACATCCCAGTCCTTGAAGCCCCCCCAATGGTGGCTTACAAGAGGACAAAAAATATTAAAGACACTCTAGTACAAACAGCATTGAAACCAGCCATCAAGAAAAGCAATCTGACCCCCAAAACCCACCCATGTGGCCATTGTGCTTAGTGTCTTTCCTGGGAAGGAAATTTTCAGCCCGGGCAAACAAAGAAACTTCACACTAACCACCTTCTGCACTTGCCAAAGCGAGTCCCTGATATATTGCCTGATCTGCACGTGCGGCCTTCTTTACGTGGGCAAAGCGGGGAGGAACTTTACGAGGGTCTCGGAACACCGTTCGAGAATCCGCCAACACTCGGAGGATTCTCCATTATATGTACATTACAAGACCTATCATCACGGTCCGAATGACCTCCAATTCTGCGGATTAGAAATTGTCAAAACTCCACCCCACGGGGATGCCCACAAGACACTATTGAGGGCAGAAAGCAAATGGACGGTCCTTTTAAAAACCGAGCAACCATGGGGCCTAAATGAAAAAAATTCCCATTAACAACCTTCTCCTTTAATTACCCCACCTGCAGAACTCCCATACCTATTCTATTCTTCCCCACTTACCTGTGTTTGTGCATTTGCCCCACCTATTGAGGTGGAATACACCAGAGATCCTTTCTCTAAGGTAATTATGTGTTTGTAGTACTTTTGTAGTACCTTTGTGCTCCCACTCGCTACTATGTTATATAAATACCATGGTCACTTTATTTGAATGTTGACATTATGTACTTTGAATGTATGTTATATGCGACCTTATATCTTTGTTAGATTCTCGCCGCTTGCCATGTGATGCATTGTGAGGGAATCAATACTTTGGCCTTGAAAAAGACCCGGGGGGGTCGAAACGAGGTGGGACCCCTGTACACTTGTGTCCTCGTCGGCCAGAAGACTTAGCAGACACCACCTGAGAAACCAACTCTCCACATTTGGGGACGCTACGAAGCCCAGGATTGGGGTTTGACGGCGTGCCTGCCTTCCATTTCCCATTGGATTACAAATACCCATCGGGGTTGGATTATAAATACCCATTGGGGTTTAGAAAACTTACTTTGCAGCGTTACTCCACTTTTTCATCCCACCCAGGAATTGGGAACTTATTTTGTTTACATGGATATTCTAATTGTAAGGGATTGAAACATGGTTGTATTTAAGGCACCCAACTGGGGTTGATATGTTGATTTGCCTGCAACTCCTCAGGAGTAATTATTGAATACAATATCCTTTAAGTGAATCCAGTGTTTGGATACTTTTTCTTTGGTTCTACAGTGACCACACCCGTTGTGTTATATTATTCACCTACCCTCTCTAAACATATTCTGGAAGTCTGATCCAGTATATAATAACTGTGTCGTTATAGAAGCAAACTGTCTAGCTTTAAGAGCTGTCCATGGTCCTGCAGATTATACAGAGTTAATTCCTTTGTGCTGAGGATTGTTCTCCTTTTGATTGGTTTTCCAGCTTCAGTTCATCAATTACTCAATAGTGATTTGCATATTATCTGTGAGTGTCACTGTGCCTCTTCACATATTTCTGGGTTTTTTTTCCTTATCAGGAGCGACTTGAGAAACTGCAAGTTGCTTCTGGTGTGAGATAATTGGCTGTCTGCAAGGACGTTGCCCAGGGGATACCTTCTCTCATGTCCCCGCAATGGGGAGCTGGAGCTGATAGAGGGAGCTCATCTGCACTCCCTTGAGTGCAGATGAACTCCCTGCAGCCTGTTGGTCTTTCAGTCCTGCCAACACAAGGGTTTAACCTGTTGTGCCACCAGGGCAGGGCCGTAGCCAGGTCGCCCAGGTGGGAGAGAATGCCGGCTGCCTACTCTGGATGGTGAGGCATTACGCCCGTCGTCTTCAGTAAAAAGTCTGGGAGTCCAGTTGGACTCACTGCTGACAATGGAGGCCCAGGTCTCCACTGTGAGCAGATCTGCATTTTCCATCTTTTGACAGGCTAGGTGGTTGGCGCCTTACCTATCCAGGAGCGACCTAGCTACGGTGATCCAGGCGATGGTCATCTCGAGATTAGACTACTGTAATGCCCTCTACATTGGCATCCCTTTGTCTGTGATCCGGAAACTTAAGCTAGTGCAAAATGCCGCAGCTCGACTGCCCGTGGGAGTGCCGGTGAGATGTCATATCACCCCCATTTTGCAGCAATCGCACTGGCTCCCAATGGAGTATCAGATTGCATTCAAAGTGCTGGTTCTAACCTTTAAGACCTCGTATGGTCTAGGTACCTGAAGGCCCGCCTTACCTAATATATTCCCCAGAGATCACTACGGTCGAAGGAACAAAACCTCCTTGATGTCCCTTCTATCCTAACTTACCACTCATTAGCAACTAGGCAAAGATTCTTCTCAGTGGTGGCTCCGACTTTATGGAACGCTTTACCAGATGAAGTTCAATCAATTAGAAAACTGGCCTCTTTCCGGAGGACTTGTAAGACTACCCTTTTCCGGCAAGCATTCAATCTTTGCGGTCCCTCTTAAAACTCGTAGAAACTCGGTTTTTATATGTATTGCTTTTTAATGTATATGCTTTTAGATTTTGTGAACCACCCCGAACCTACGGGAAGGACCGGTATAGAAACCAAAATAATAAATAAATAAATTTTGTTTGGGGGGTGAGTTGGATTGGGGGGGGCTGAGTCTGAGTGAGAGAGGATCTACCCTAGCAACCCTTTTGTATCATTATCCCAATACCCCCATGCATATGGGATATATTTAGCATGGTGATCAGATCATGATATGAATAAACATAACAGTTTAAATAATGTACCAGTAAGGCATTCTCGTGGAGCACCCTGAGAATTTCGAGGGGGGGGGGGCTGCCTGCACCAGGGGCTACATTTCTGTTGTAGTTAATGGGTACAGAATGAAAAGAGAATTATTGTAACTTTAGTAAGAATGGTGGCTGGCTAAGACATTTTGATACTTGAGACAATGGACAACACAATGCTTCTCCCCTGTATTCTACATACAGAAAGCAAATGGAGTAGCAGGTCTGTCTTACTTCAATACATGTGACTGGACTTTATTCTCCACAATATCTGATGACAGAAAACTAGTTGAGGTAGTGAGGACAAACAGAATGGCGCACACATCTCTGTTCTTCAAGAAATTGATGTTTCCAAGGGGTTGTGTACTCGCCACCCAACCACTACCCCTTGTCACATTCAAGGCAATGGAAGGGCTACTTCTAGTAATAAATATTTGCAAGTGTGAATTGCAATACGGTGGTGAAAGAAAAACTTCACATAACCCTCTAAACTATTTATTATGTGTTGATGATGTTTCTATCAAGGCAAATCATACACATAACTGTTTTCCTGAATCAGCTCAAAAGTATTTATACAGAAATCTCCAATGGAACTCAGAAAAACTGAATACCTGTGAAATCTCCAAAGCCATACTTGTCACACCACAGTCAGGTTCCCGTAGCAAGCCAGACCGATGCCATGTTACTGCCAAGGACTCAGAGAGGCTTGTAAACAGGCCTTTGCCGCAAACTCTAGCTGAACCCCAGATAACCAAAGCGAGGCGCATCCCTGCGGCTTCTCAGGCCGATAAAGACACCTGGTACCATGAAACCGCAGATCCTCCCTGGACACAGCTGGGCCCGCTAACAAGTTTGCATTCCAAAGAGATAAAGATACAGTGGGAAGGGAAAGTGTCTCTCCTGTTCCCGTGGGAGAACTGAGATGGAGTAAGCGCCTTCAGGAGCAATGCAGTCCTAAAACCTATAAAGGTTTGGCCCGGACTCCAGTCTGAATCTCGTGCCAACTTTTCAGCTACCTTGCCAAGCTTCAAAGAACGTTGCTGGGACCAGGAGGTCCTTCTTGCTTAAAGACTTTAAACTTTGCCAAGTCTGGGGGACCAGAACCCAATGGATTAACCAGTTGTGGCATCAAGATTATTACTTACTTTTGAAACCTTTTCAAAGACTCATTTTGCTACCATTGGATGCTGAGAGCATTATTGGACTATTTTATCTTTACCTTTTACTTCTCTACTTATTCTAAATAAAGCATTTAACTGCAGCCGCTGTGTGTTGGTTTACTAAGGGTCCAGTCTAAGTCTTAGTGCAACAATACTAAACAATTGGAGCTCTATGGTTCAATTTTAACTGCTATGTTTTCTTCCTATGAAATCCTGGGATATGACGTTTAGGAAGGAGTACTTGTTTTAGATAGTACAGCCAAAGAGATCATGTGCCCCACCAAGCAACAAATCCCAGGATACCACAAGATATTAGTATGGCAGCTAAATTGGAACATTGCGCTATAATTGCGTAGTGTGAAAACACTCCTGGATGAGCTCATCTGACATTGAATTGATTGCCCATTAGAGTAATAACTGGCAAACATTTGGAAAAGGTATCATAATTAGTTTCTGCACCAATTATTCACTTGTAACATGGACCAATGTGGTGAAGATACCGCCTGTGCATTTATTTTGTTGTTTATTTTTGGTATACTTAGTCAGTGGTGGAAAGAATATTTGACATGCGTTTTTTTATGGTGGGGTTGAAAAATAGAGGTTTTTTTTACAGTTAAGAACCCCCACCATAAAATTTGAAATAACTGCAGCAAGAATTTTATACTTCTGCTGGCATTTTGAATCTCAATTTTAATGTAGAAAACTTAATGTTTTCTTGTACAATTCTTCTATTTTATATGCAAAAATTAGTGTTTTCTCCCTTAAAAATTTGTTTGTGCAAGAAAATATACTTTACACCCAGGCAGGCAGGCAGGCTCGCTCGCCGCTCGCCCCGGCAGGCAGGCTCGCTCGCCCCGCCCCTCGCCCGCTCGCCTCGCCCTCTCGCCTTCTCGCCCGCTCCAGCTCTCCCAGCACCGGCGACAGCAAGGCCAGGCAGGGGAGGCAAGCTACCCTGCCTGGCCCTGCTGTTGCTGGCACTGGGAGAGCCGCAGTGGGCAAGAGGGTGTGTTGCCGAAGGCAACAGGCCTCAAGCTGCAGGTCGTTCCGCGAGTGAACAAGTCCCAACTTCAGCACGCACGCCTGTTCCCGGGTGGAAACCCACACATCCCTTCCCTAAACCCCGTTGGAGTCTGTCCAGAAGGGTCCTTTCTCTTTCTGACCTTCCCCCTATTTCTTCTGAATTTTTATATATTTTTTTCTCTTCTCCCGCTTTCCGGGTGCCTTAAGACTGCGTGGAGAGCTGCGTCCAAGGGAAAGATGCGGTAGCTCAAGCGGCAGGGCCAAGGCCGCTTGGGATGGGAATCCCGAGTTTGGGACCCCCAAAGGGAGGAAAGGAACTTATTTTTTCTTTTATACTTTTTATCCTTATTCTCCTCTTTCCCCCTCTCCCCTCACTCTTGGGACACCTCTGAGTTCAGAAAGAAAAGTTTTGAGAAAGGATTTGGCCTATGAAGCAGGGGGCCACATCTGTTTGCGTTGGGCTGACAGCAGGGAAAAAGAAATCATAAATAAAGATTCATCTTTGCCTTCATGTATCTGTATCAGATTGCCCCCATGTCTCCCTTGACCCCATGTAACCCCTCCCTTCTCTCCTTTTTGTCATGTAAAGAAAGACTGCCTGTATTTGCTATTGTGTCAGCTGAGGGGAAATGTAACCAAGTTCCCATTCCAAATCTTTTGTGGATCACCATTGTTCGTATTGCATGAGCTTTCTGATGGAAACCTTGTTTTGGTCACTCGAGTTCTTGCCTCGGGCCCACGTTCCATCAGTCTAAAGAATGGTTTAACGGTCGGATTTCAGTCTAACTAAATCAGCCTTTGGAAATTGGACATTGAACAACTACCCTTCACAGCGGGTGCCACAGCTGACTTCGAAACCCAGGTGTGCCCCAAAATAAGCCTTTTGTCACACAAAGGCCTGAGTGAATCCCTGTCATCAGGCCTCTTCCCCTTTTCCCCTTTTCATTCTCAAGAATGACGCACCACTTCATTGATCCCATCACTCCCAGGTGTCACTCCCAGGTCGTTTACCTGGCTAGGATTCTTTTGTTTTATTCATATGCCATATTGACAGCGATTTCCGTCTAAGCCTCCCTTCCTGGAACTCCATATATGGCCACAGACTCCTGATTGGCTGGGGTGGCGAATGGGAGTAAGCGCCGATAGGCTCCCTAGAGCCGGTCAACACCCCATCCATCAGCTGGTCTCAACGTTCCGACCAATCATCGACGGAGCCGGCCCAGAAGGGGGCAGGCGGGAAATTCAATTGTTTTGACAGTTCTGTAACCTATAAAAACCAATGTTTTGAATGTACACGCATGCGTTCTTTGCGGGAATCAGGGTATTGCGGTTCGCATCCTCTCAGCTGAGCAGAATAAACAATTTCGTGGCTTCTACCTTGCAGCATTGGTGAGCATAATTGGATCAAGGGAGGCGGGTAGGATACGAGGACCTAGTTGCTCCGGGCTCGCCAGGTTAACTGAACCCTCGCGGTCTCTGCCCCGCGGTCGGTCCAAGGGGCTTGCCCAGTTGTCAGACAACCGACCTGGGGGATTGGCGGTTGTTCGATAACAGGTGCATGGGCGAGGTGAGTGGCGGGCGGGGCGAGGCAGGCGCGGTGGGACGAGGTGAACGGCGAGCAAGCCTGCCTGCCTGCCTGCCTGCCAGGGCGAGCGAGTGGCGGGGTGAGGCGAGCGAGCCTGGCTGCCTCCCGGGGCGAGGCGAGCGGGCAGGGCGGGAGGGCGAGGCGGGCAGGCAAGTAGAGCGACTGATGGAGAGGGAGGGAGGGGGTAGAAGAGGAGGAGGAGGAGGGGAGGGAGGGAGCAAGCGCCAGCGAGCATCCTTAATAAGTGAACTTTACATCCCAGCAACTCCAACTCCCAAATGTCAATTTTCCCCAGTTTTCACATTTGGGCATATTGAGGATTCGTGCCAAGTTTGGTCCTGAGTTTCCCATCCTTTCAATAGGGTTTGATCTCTTCCTTTTCCGTCACTAATCTCAAAGGCTCACTGTCAGGAGGTTTTTAGAAAGGTGGGAACAGGAAGTCATCGAGAGGGAAGGGACACCAGGGCTATCCAGCCCAACCCCCAGGGATACACAATCAAAGCACCCCTGACTGATGGCCATCAAGCCTCTGCATAAAACTCTCAAGAGAAGGGGACTACAAGGAAGCATTATTTTATTTTAGTGGTTTTTATTATTATTGTATAATAATTTTATTATAATAATCTAATAATATAATAAATAATATAATATAATGTTATATTATATTATAATTTCAATATATTATAATGTCTATATATACTATAATATAATAATTATGATATTAATACTAATAATATATGAATATTTCTTGATATATTAGTATGTTAATATTAATGATGTGTAATATATAGTAAATATAGTAAGTGAATAAATAAATAAATTATGTAGATTAGCATGTAGTTCTGCCTTTAGGTGCGGCCCTCCATAATATTTTTTGGCTCTCGTGTGGCCCCTTGGAAAAAATAATTGCCCACCCCTGCTATATTGCCACACATGGGTGATATGCTGAGGCATTCAGCTGCACATCCTCATCTCTAACCTAGTGCTTTCATGATGTCAGTTACTATCTTAAGTGGCTGGCTATGTAACATCCCTCTACCAACACCAGAGTTACATTAGAAAATGTTCTTTGCTTCATTTGTTTTTTTCCAAGTATGTGTAGGAAGAAAGAACAATAAGTATGGTCCATTGCCTGTGGATTTGCCTACTTGTTTCTGCATAAAACATATTCTCAATCAGTATAAATCAATTACAGTTGTGTAAAATGTGTGGGTGGATGGGTGGAGTGGGGAACAAATTTCAGCTTCTGTCATACTCATGGTGTTTGCTTAATTTAATTGTTCCAAACTACTATGACAGAAATGAACCCCTCATAGTTTGGATCATCACTTTTCATGCATTGCACAGAGTTTGGAACTGAGCACAAAGGAAAGGTCACTAGGTTCTGCATCTGTGCTTCTATATTTGCACATGTTGCTAAGCAATGCATGGAAATCATAGCCCTTAGTTCTAAGACAGCCTTTTCAGACATCCATTATTAAAAGGAAATAAGCAACTGTACTTAGTAATATAATTTTACACAATTACTGGGCGGTTACTTCTGCTAATCTTTGATGCTTAAAAGCTAAGAATAAGACTAAGAATAATAGCTTTACATTTGCTAATAAACCCATTTAGTTAGAGATGGGAATATATCCGCTCAGTCACAAGGTATCTTAGTTGACATGAATTATATCATGTTGTGTGTGTGTGTGTGTGTGCTTTTAGGAGACTTGGTCAATGGCAAAATGCATATCTGTTAAAGTTCATGACATTAACAGGCTAAACAGGGTATAGGGTTACAGCTGGTGTTGGATGGGGTTACACTCCCCCTGAAGACGCAGGTTTGCAGCTTGGGAGTGATCCTGAACGCATCGCTGAGCCTGGAACCCCAGGTCTCAGCAGTGGCCGGGAGAGCTTTTGCACAGATTTAATTTATTTATTTATTTATTTATTTATTTATTTATTTATTTACGTACGTCATTTGTATTCTGCCCTTCTCACCCCGCAGGGGACTCAGGGCGGATCACAATGCACATATGCAGGCAAACATTCAATGCCATTGACATACAACATATATAGAGAGACATAGAGGCAATTTAACATTCCAGAAATCAGTTACATTTAGCCTTCCCACAAACTGGTACCTAAATTTCCTACTTGACAGATGCAACTGTCTTTCGGGTTGCAAAGGTCGACAACAAGCTACACAAATTGGTCAAAAGCTCACCCTGACCCCGGCAGGCCTCGAACTCATGACCTTCTGGTCTGTAGAGATCTTATGCAGCTGACACCTAGCCAGCTGCACCACATTCCTGGTGCAGTTAAAGCTTGTGTGTGAGCTGCGCCTGTACCTTGGGAAGTCTGATCTGGCTATGGTGGTCCATGCTCTGGTCACATCCCGAATAGATTACTGCAACACACTCTACCTGGGGCTGTCTATGAAGACTGTTCAGAAACTGTAATTAGTCCAACAGGCAGCAGACAGATTACTAACCGGAGCTACATACAGGGAGCATACCACCCCCTTGTTGTGTCAGCTCCAATGGCTGCCTTCTGGGCTCAATTCAAAGTGCTGGTTTTAACCTATAAAGCTCATATGGTTCTGGGCCAACCAACTTGTCTGAATGCATCTGCCTCTATGTCCCACCTCGCACCTTAAGATCATCCGAGGAGGCCCTGCTCTCACTTCCGCCATCATCTCAAATGTGGGTGGCAGGGAGGAAAGACAGGGCCTTCTCAGCTGTGGCCCCTCACCTATAGAATGCGCTGCCAAGCGAGATGCGATGAATTCCATCCCTCCTAGCATTCAGGAGAAAGGTGAAATCTTGGTTGTGGGACCAGAACTTTGCACAATGACATAGCAGCACTTTAAATGCAATGGACTGACTCGACAATAGAGATGAGAACACAGTTTTAATGTTTTAGTAACTGGATGTGTGGATTTAACATTGTTTTTAATGTTATTTAATTGTTAGATAATTTTGTTTTAATCAATTGCTACTGTTCAATTTTGTATGATTTATGTTTTGTGTATCATTAGGCATCGAATTGCTGCCTCTGTGAGCCACCCTGAGTCGTCCCCCCCCAAAGGGGGGGGGGGTTGAGAAGGGCGGGGTAGAAATAGTGTAAATAAAAAAAATAAATATTGCCAAAGTTTAAGAATTGCCTATACATCTTATTTTATCAAATTATCATTGGTGATTTGCTGCACGTCATGAGACAACTATGAAAATGTAGGCAGATTTACCAAATAAATCATGAAAAGATCTGTCACTCCTTCCCACCTGTCACTAAGGAGGCTGTCCAGACTTTGAACTGGTGCTTGGTCGCTGTGTTGGACTGGATGAGGGCTAGCAAATTGAAATTTAATCCAGACAAGACAGAGGTCCTCCTGGTCAGTCTTAAGGCCAAACAGGGCATAGGGTTACAGCCTGTGTTGGATGGGGTTACACTCCTCCTGAAGACGCAGGTTTGCAGCTTGGGAGTGATCTTGGATTCATCACTGAGCCTGGAAGTCTGATCTGGCTATGGTCGTCCACGCTCTGGTCACATCCTGTATAGATTACTGCAACGCACTCTACGTGGGGCTGCCTTTGAAGACAGTTTGGAAATTGCAAGTAGCCCAACGGGCGGCAGCCAGATTACTAACCGGAGCTACATACAGGGAGCATACCACCCCCCTGTTGTGTCAGCTCCTCTGGCTGCCGGTCCACTTCCGAGCTCAATTCAAAGTGCTGGTTTTGACCTTTAAAGCTCCATACGGTTCTGGCCCAGCTTACTTGTCTGAACACATCAGCCTCTACATCCCACCTCGTAATTTAAGATCATCTGGGGAGGCCCTGCTCTCGCTCCCACCAACTTCTCAAATGCGGTTGGTGGGGACGAGAGATAGGGCTTTCTCGGTGGTGGCTCCTCGTCTGTGGAACGCACTTCCAAGTGACATACGATCAACCCCATCCCTCCTGACATTCAGGAAAAAAGTGAAATCTTGGCTGTGGGACCAGGCATTTGCACATTAGCACAATGCAGCACTTTGGATTGGATTTGTAATGGTAAGTTGATGGATATGGCTCAATGCTCCTGTTATGGACGGAACACTGTTTTTAACTTAAGTGAATGTGTATGATATGTTAATGTTAATTATATTTTAATGTATTTTAATGCTGAATGTTTTTGGTTTTATATTGTATTTATATTGTTTTGGCATCAAATTGTTGCCTTTTGTTAGGCCTCCCTGAGTCCCCTCTCGGGGGTTGAGAAGGGCAGGGTAGGAATGTTGGAAATAAATAAATAGATGGGGTGGTGATATGCTTCTGATTGAACAGAAATGAAAATGTACCCCCATGTGCATGGCTCCTAGTTGCAAGAGAGATGACATTCACCCCAGCCCCTCTCAGGCCGTACTCTGGGAGCGGGAAGTCGCCCTCCCTTTGTTGGCAGACAACTGCCTCCATAGTGTGTTTGATCCTCATGTTCTCCCCCTTATTTATGCGTTAACCCCTAACTGTTTGTCTTGTAACATGTGTCTCTCTGTTATTATGTTATAATTCAGCTCTAAACCGCTCCTAGTCTCCGGGGAGTGGCGGTATAAAAGTTTAAATTATAAATAAATATAAAAGTTTGAATTACATTTCATAAATAGGCCTTAGCGGAAAATAGCTAGGGAAATCCCATAGTTATGGGAAAATAGCTAGGGAAATCCCAATGTGTACCTTAGGCACCCCCTTCAGGGGTGATGGCCATTAAGTTAAACACTCACCTTAAAGTTCAAGTTGATGGGTGAGGTAAAGTTAAATGGCCCTGGAATGGGAAGAGGCTGATCTCAATATCTTGAGAATAGACCTCTCACTCATTTCCCTTAAAAGGTTGCCCTGGTTGGATAATCAGGCAATCCAGGTGTTTCACCTGTAAATTACTTATATTAAGCCAGGTAGGGAGGCTACCTGGCTTGGATACGCCATATTCTTGACACCCCTTGAGTTAAGGAAAGTTAAATAGGTAACATTTAAATAAAAGTTGCCCAATTTGAACCCAAGAAAATTTTGTCTGGTCTCTTTATTTCGGGGGTGGGCAGACAACTGCAATTAGTGGAGATTCCTCGTTAAGCCCTGTTCTGTCATTGCATTGCAATCATTCATAGTTAGTTGTCTTCACTCAATTATCCTTTTGATAAAGTTCCTCATAACACACCAGATTTTTAAAAAAATCAAAGAAATTCGCATTCTACAGACAGCTATGGCCATATCCTGTTCAACAATATTCTGTTCATTTTAATTGCGTGCTCTGTGGATGAATAGCATTTCTTGATACTTTGACTGAAGGAAATGCTCATGAAAAGAGCAACAGCACAGTTAGTCACAGCTTGAAAAGAAATGACTTGACTTGCATGAGTAAACTATTGATATGGTCCAGTATGGCTGTTGTTGAATAAATATGGCTTCAGGGAAGAAACAGAATTTTCATAGGCTTCTTCATGTCAGCTTTGCGTGCATTAACAATTAGGCTGCAGGGGTTTTCCCCTCTTAAAATGCCCAGCAAATCAATCAGTTTTAAATGCTATAAAACAAATGGAAGTGGGCAAAGTCAGTTTCATCAGACTGATGCATTGAAAGGATACTCACTCGTTATTATCTAGGAACTTAAAAGTGAATGTCTTTTGGAATATTACAGGAATCCTGAATATTCTCTGTTGTTGACCATTAAGCATCTAGTAATGGAAGCTTGAAGCAGTTTCAGAGCCATTGAATCATAGAGCTGGAAGGGACCACAAGGCCATCCAGTCCAACACTCTGCCATGCAGAAGTAAATAATAAAAGCACATCCAGCTCTGTTTCAAAATCTCTGGAGAAGGAGACTCCACCACTTTCTGAAGCAGCACACTCCACTGTCAAACAGCTTTTACCACCAGGAGTTTTTCCTAATGTTTAAGTGGAATCTCTTTTCCTGCAGTGTGAATCAATTGCAGTACTAAACAATCTTTCCCACTCCTCAAGATGACATCCTTTCCAATATTTAAACAAGACTATCATGTCACATCTTCTCTTCTCCAAGTTAAAAATACCCACCTCCTTATGTTGATCCTCTTAGAGCTTGGCTTCCAGACATTTCATCACTTTGGTTGCCCATCACTTGACATTTTCCAGCTTGTTAATATCCTTCTTGAATTGTGGTACTCAGAACTGGACACAGTATTCCTGGTGAGGAATAGAGTGGTATTATAGCTTTCCTTGATCCTACTGACTTAACCTCGAAGCACATTCGCTTTTTAGGTGTCACATCACACTATTGACTCATGTTCAGTTTGTGGTCTGCAAAGATTCCAATATCCCTTT